>JAXGGA010005382.1:0-78765 GCA_038373865.1 Uloborus plumipes
ACTGTAAAGTACTTAACGTTAGCTTCGGACATCCAACGAAAGCTGTGACGCTACAAATAATACTTTGTAAAAGCATATTTGTGCTTGACATGAATAAAGCTTTCGATGCTGCAGAATGGATTCCTAATCTGCAATAGTTTCAGCTACGGGTGATGAAATTTTTTTAAAAAGTTAACTTTGGAAGTAAAATTAAGAAAATAGATTGGGCAAAATTCGGTATGGTTGCACAAATGAAGATCCTTAAATTGTATTTGTTACATTACTTGAAAATAATTTGGGAAACAAACTTCAAAAGTATCATCGAATTATTTATCACAAACTCCTTGCCAAGAATGAGACTTATTCTCTCCTGGTGACCCTGCAGAGTTCACTGTATTAACAAACTACGAATTAGAGCTCTGAATGTTTTGTCAACTTTCTCCAGGAGAAAGAGGAGAGCGTGGCAAGTAACTCCATCATTGAGATGTGCAATAGCTGTCCAAAGGAAAAATAGTCATAAGATTTTAGAATTTTAGGGAGTGTGTTTTTTAAAATGTCGGGAAGGAAAGCAATGAGGACTTGTTACTTAGGAATTGAGAATAGCAAACGAATTTACCTATGTCATCTCTTTCCAACGTTTAAGTAATTTAAATTTAAGATAGTATGAAACAAGTTTCTTAAACCAGTACAGGCCATCTACATTCTTTTATGATGAAACTTCAGTTTGTTTCTCTCTACTTTGGCGAAAAAAGAATAAAACATTAAATTTATTACTGAAAGTATCAAACCAAATTTAATAATTTTCCAATGATATATGGAGAAAAAATTTCACTTATTTTAAGTGTACATTCAGTGAAGCAAATGCACCCACCGCTCAATCATAGCATCCTAAGACTGCAGTTTCGTCCTTATTGTGGATTCCTCAGTTAGGAATAGCCAATGGTCGAGCTGGAGGCAAAGATCCTCTTATTGTAGCTAAGATTGCCAACAAACTGGTAGATAAAGTGAATTTATCTTACTAGCGAGCATCCGCAAACCATGGTGAGGCTCAATTCGAAATTTGAAGGCAAAAGCTGAGTAATATGCAATGAGCCGCACCATGGTTTGCGGATGCTCGCTAGTAAGATAAATTCACTTTGTCTACCAGTTTGTGGGCAATCTTAGCTACAATAAGAGGATCTTTGCCTCCAGCTCGATTATTGGCTATTCCTAACTGAGGAGTCCACAATAAGGACGAAACTGCAGTCTTAGTATGCTATCTATGATCGAGCTGTGGGTGCATTTGCTTCAGTTCTGCCTTAACCCTGGCTTATGAGCAGTAACTCATTGCATATGATTTTCAGGATCATAAAAAAAAATGCTGATCTTTTCAAATTCTATATCAATTTCTCTGCAAGACACTACTTGTTACCCTTCTGAAATCCAAATCAGAATTACTGACTTTTTGCTTTGGTAATCAAATATAAGATCTTACTTCAACAGAAAGTCATCCACGTTATATAGAAATTTGGAAATTTGTACCAACAAAATTTTTTTCACATTTACACACTTTAGCCGTCTGATGCTGTTGTAGATTTGGTTCAAAATACGCTTCTAAACAAACATGCTTTGTTATGAATGCAAAAAAATCTAAATACCGTTGAATATTAATTGATAGCACTTAAAACACTTAAACTTCTTGGGATTCTCAAGAACCAATCCTAAATTTGAAGACTTGGTAAAAAAGATACTCAAAAACCACATTAAGTATACAGACTGTTTAATTTTTAGAATGGAATGTTTGATATTATTTATTTCTTTTTTAAGCATAAGCCAACTGACAGAACTTATAAACGTGTTTATTAACGATAACTCTTAAGTTTGGACTTGTTTTATCTTTATTATCAGTTATATTTAAATTGCTCGGATTTACGAGAAAAAATGTTTCATTTGAGTAAGAACTACACAGTTAGCCAACCAAAAATCTATTTTTAACTTTTTAAAAATTTTCAGTTTGTTGGAAAAATACAATGTGGCACGCTGAGCTTTTTCTCTCCAGATAGTGGCACTCTCCCTATAAAGGTTGGCCACCCCTGCTCTACTGTATTTGAAAACAAATGAACTTAAATCTATGGCATTTTTTCTAGATTGTAAATAGTTATTTGGTGTGGGGAGGAATAGCATTGCATTATGCTGAAGTACGTATAACCATTTCTATATGAAACTTGCTTCTAAAGCCTTTTTTATACAATGATAACTTTAAGTTTCTTTTCTTATAGCTGTATTGCAATATGATGCAGCAACGGGAACTGAACATGTTTCTGCTTACTGTAGTTAAGTTAGTATATCTTATCTTCACTAATCTCTCAAATTTATTGCATAAAAAATTATCGAAGTTAAATAAGTTTATTACGTCTAAAATTAGTTAGACAAACAAGTGTGGGCTGTAAAATTGAAAATAACAACGTATTATTGCACAAAACTTGTAGATTACTGCATACACGTGTTTTGACGTTGCAAGGAATACCTTTTTCAATGCAAAAGAAATGAGCTTATGGATAAAAAGGCATCCGACAATTCTTTTGTTATCATGTACTGTGGAACCTCAATAACTCGACACCCCAAGAGGAAAACGAAAGTGCGTCGAGTTAAGCAGGTATCAACTTAACGAGGTTCCATAATCTCAACTCTTAAAGTGCTTTCTGTACTGCTTATTTACTAGTGCTTAAAATTCTCCAGTAAATGACCACTAAATTCAATTCCAGTAAATGACTTTTCCTTTATTTCTTTTCTTTTTTTAAAAAGTACATAACAATATCACAAATATTCCTAAATATAGTTTAAAAAAAACTAAAAATATGCTTTTAGAGTTAATCAACTAAAAAGAAGATTTTCAAAACTATTGAATATCCGCTAAGTTTACATGCACTTTTTGAAAAAAAAAGAGCTTCTTGTCAATAAAGTCTATTAAAGAGAAAAGCCCTACACACTTGTTTGATAGACATATCGCACCCTTGCTACAATAGTGCCATTACTCAAAAATTGTAATTTTTGAGTTATGACCGTCATTAGACGTAGTTTACACGTCTCTACCAATCTTCAAAAGAGCTAGAAGTTGCATTAAAAAGTCAGCCGCCAAAGGGCAGTTATGGCGTTTTGTTGTTATCAAGATGCATAGGACCCCTTCCACTGAAATGCCACATCTTGAGTTGTCGTCCAGCCGTCGTAGGGATAGAACAATGACTAACGATCATAGTTTGAGATGTATCGATCTTCATATTGACAAATTCAAAAATACTAAAATGTGCCTAGTCAGCCCGGGAAGTTTTTTTGCAATTCCTGGAAAACGTAGGTTTTTGAGTTGTGGCACTTTTGTAGCAAGGGTACGATCTGTCGTACTGCATTACTTCTCTTGGGGATTACCCGAGGTATATTTCTCCAACCCCTTCCTAGGTCTAGTACTACCCTAACAGCACAGAATTCAGTGGCTGACTAAACAGCTAAACACCCTTTGACTCCTCTAGATACAAGAAAGAATTACGTAAAAGAGCTCTTTCTAAAAGAACCACAAACCCAAAACCACAAAATTTCTCAGAAATGGTCAAATTGAACTAATGTATGGGTAGCAAAAAGTGGAATAGGAAGTGGATGTCGATTTATTGAGATTCCTGCAAAAGTATGTCAAGTTAGAGAGGTTTTCACTCACTGAAATTAACATTAGACCAACTATTGGAAAAACCAATGTCGACTTACTGAGGCAGTCTATAGTTATCCACTTGGTCGGAGTCCCACTGCATAAGTACACAGTCCAGTCACATTAATGTGACCACCACGTACTTTCGACGTCGAAGTCAAATTACCAATCACAAAAAGCACTTGGTAGCACAATGCAGTTGGGGTGTACAAAGGGTGTGTGAGGGCTTTGGAAACATTTCTATCATTGACGTAATGCAAAAATGGAGCGATTTATCCGACGTCCAAAAGGGCATAATCATTGACTTTCGGGCCAAGGGTGGAAGCATTTCCAAAATGGCTGAGTTTTTGAGCTGTTCGCTTGCCATCGTGGTAAAAGTGTACAGTGCATGGCAAAATGGGACTGTCAAAAATTAGCGACGTGGAAAATGTGGTGCACCAGGAGCCATAGATGACAGAGGCGAACGACGGCTGCGGTGATGCGTTCGGGTTGATAGACCGGCTACCGTTGAGCAACTGACCCCCCAGATGAACCAAGGGGCTACCAACATCATCTACCAAACTACTATTTAGTGGCGCTAATTTTGCTGCGTCTGGGCTCCCGAAGCACAAGACTGGTTCATGAAGCTGTGCTGACTACTATCCATCGACGACGAACCCTGGAATTTGCATGCCAGTACCGCAGCTGGACGTTTATTGAGTATCAACAGGTAGCATTTACTGATGAATCACGTTTTATGCTCCATCGGGCAGATGGACGTTGGCGTATAAGGCGTGAAACCTCTGAAACCAAACACCCTCAACCGTTGCCGGAACGGTCCAAGCTGGAGACGGGAGCATTATGGGCTGGAGAAGGTTTTCCTGGCATTTTCTGGGCTCACTTATCATTGTGGAAGGCACGAAGAATTTCTACAAGTACGCATCTGTCTTTGCGGACCATGTCCACCCCCATATGTGCAATGTTTTTCCTCAGGATGATGGCATCTACCAGCAGGACGATGCGAAGTGCCATACAGCTGCCAGTGTACGTGCGTGGTTCGAAGAGCACCAGTATGAGTTTACCCTTTTTCTCTGGCCAGCAAACTCTCCTGATTCAAACAGAATCGAGAATATGTAAGTCCATCTCGATCAGGTTATTCGCTCCATGGATCCTCATCCGCATAATCTAGCTCAGCTGGCCTCAGCATTGGAGTCGGCATGGCTCAAACTACCAGTGAACACCTTCAGGACCCTAAATAAATCTCTTCCTGCACGTCTCGCAGCAGTCCGCTCTGCGAAAGGTGGTTTTCCAGGCTTTTGACAGGTGGTCACATTAATGGGACTGGACTGTGTATATGATGTGCTTGTTACAAAGTGGGACAAGCCTAACCTGGTAGCATCGTAATGCTGTAATCAGGCTCAGCGTAGCCTTCATAATGCTGCGAGGTTAGGTTACCCCAACCACAGATTAAAATGATCCTATCGTTGTAATGAAATCATTCAGAGCTTTAAACTGGATGAGTAGCATGGAAATATAAACATTTCACCCCCCCCCCCTTTTTTTTTAACTCTATCACATTGACGATTTTTTAAGCCTACATACACTGCAAAAAATAATGTTGTTTTTACAGTATAATACAGCTAATTTTTTAGTAATAAACTGTAAAAAATTGTCATTTTACAGTAATAAACTGTAAAATTTCTACTTTTGCGGTACTAAACTGCAAAACTGTTAATTTTACAGTTTATTATCGTGCATTTTTCAGTTTTAAACTGGAACCTCTGTTGCCAGTATTACACTGTTGTTTTTACAGTATAATACAGCTACATTTTAAGGCAATAAACTGTAAAATTTCTAACTTTACAGTAAGAAACTGTAAAATTGCTAGTTTTACAATTTATTACTGTGTATTTTACAGCTTTAAATTGGAACCAGCTAGTATCATGCTGTAAAAACGACAGTTAATTTTTTGCAGTGTAGTGGCTTTGCATCTCCCTATTGATATTTAGGATTGCTTTGTGATTGGTCCACCTCCCTTGTCACTTACGAAGTTTTTATTTGTGCCACATTTCAGTCATAAATGGGTATTTCGTGATGTTTGAAGCCGCTCTTGATACACTTACTGCCAAAAGTTAAGTACGGAGAGGTAAAATGCGAAAAAATGTTCAAGTACTGCTTTGATTAACAATAAATGCGGTTCGAAAGTAGCAAATATGTATATGCAATAAACAAAACACATAATTACATGCAGAGATTAATAAAAAATAGTAATATTTCTTAAATTATAAGATGACGCCAATTTGGAGTAATTTACAAAATGCTGTATAAACTAAACAAACAACAAAAATTGACATTAATAGGGTAAGTGGGCACCCCTCATCTGCATACAAAGCTTGCAGCGTGTCACGATGCTTTTTATGAGATGATAAACCTTCGCAGAGTCGAGTAATTGCTATTCCTCCTGTAGAGAAGTTTCCAGCTCTGTGAGAGTGGCTGGGGTTGGACTCGTCTACACACAGCACGGCAGGGCATCCCAAAGGGTTTTCAATTAGATTATGGTCAGGCAAGTACGCCGGCCAGTCCATACGAGCAATTCCCTCCCTCTCCAGATAGTCGTTGACTAGGCCGCTCTATGTTGACGTGCACTATCATCCATTAAAACGAAAGCAGGACCCACTGCGGCAGCGTACAATCTAACAGTGGGGTCTAGAACTTCATCCCGATACCATATAGCCGTCACAGATCCCTGTCTGTAGATGTGCAGGTCGGTGCGATATCCCAACGAAATCCCTGCCCAGATCATGACACTTTCAGCTCGAAATGCGTGATGTTCGACAATGTTCTGGGGCTGATTGGGTGTTCCTTGCTCTCTCCAGACCCTTGCACGCTTGTCATCGGGTTGCAGCGCAAATCTCGACTCATCTGTTAACATAACGTTGCCCCAATCAGACACAGTTCAACTCACATGTTGGCGGCACCAATTTAATCGTACCCCTCTGGAATGGACGGAGAACGGAACACAAACCCGTGGTATCAGGGCATACAGGCCATTCATGTGTAGTCTTCGACACACAGTAGTGGAAGATATTTTCTTACCAATGGCCGCTGTAACCATAGATGTCACGCGGGTGGAGGTCGCTCTTCGGTTTCGCTTGGCTACAACAGCAATATAAAGATCTTCCGAGGGGTTAGTAGCCCTTGGGAGACCTGTCACAGGTCTTTTTGATAACTGTGTGGCTCGTTAGGAATTGTTTCCATAACCGTGAAGTGACGGAATGATGGCCGCCAAAAAAAGGGCAACGTCTGTGATTGATTGTCCTGCTTCAATACGTCCGACATCGCGCCACCGCTCAGAATCTTCCATTCGTCGTTTGGAAGCCATACAAACACGTCTGTGTTGAAAACAAATCGTGGGAAAGTTCTAAATACCTTTTATCAGCACTTAAATGTAACTCCTGTAACCCTTCACTATGCTTCCTTCTTATACGAATGCCTCTTTTGCATATTTCTCGACACGAAGCCCTGATTGACCGTTACTTGACTTATTTACATACTTCCAGCTACCTCTGTAGCGAAAAGTAGCCTCGCTACTTCAGATTGGCTTTCGGAAATTTACATTTTCCCCTCCATGCTTAACTTTCGGCAGTGAGTGTATTTTCACTTTGTATTTCATGAGTTCTGTTAGGGTCAAACCAATGAACGAGACCAACTTTTAATGTTACATTTGTTTAATCAAATATTCCCTTAAATAATATTTTCTGTTTTCTACTTCGTAGATCCATATTTCAAGATATGATTAGCATGGATGCAGTTATATTAAAAATAATGGTATGTTACATATATATTTTTAATGTTGCAATTTGTTTTAGAATATTTTAATGTTCTACATATATTTTTTATAAGAAATGCCATTTTCACATAGGGGGTCATGGGTGAACAAATAATTAGGTATTATGATAGAATTAACATCTTACCATTGGGCAACGATTGATTTTCTACATTTCCCGTTTGATGATGAAAATAAAAAAGAATCTGTTGGAATAAAAAAAGTATATAAAATACATGATATGCCTGAACTTTCACTCACGAATTTTCTGTTGTTTCTTGTGTACCCTTTGCACTGATGAAGTCATTACTTTGCAGCAGCTTTGAAATCAATATTTTCATTAATTTCAAAGCTATTTTATTGATTTTTTTTAGAGAAAAGATCTGTTTCATTTTTAGCTCAAAATGAATCAATCTGAAGTGGTCAAAAATGAACTACTAAATGGAATGAAGAATAAAAATAGAGATAGAGAGAATGAGAGAGAGATAAACCGGAAGAAAAACTCAATAACTGCAGCCTTTTTGTTTCGATCCATAAAAACCAGCTTAATAAGAAATTGAGAAAATCAAATTATGTTCCAATGACGCACGAAGTTCTGTGCTGTTGAGTCATTGCTCAATTTTTAATGTCGACTTTATTTAAAAACAGGTTATTCTTTTCACTTTTGATTAAATTTTTCAGAGAGGCTTTTAGAAGTTGTGAAAGTAATGGAGTTTCAAAACTACGATTCTAATTTGTCAGAAGAGTGGATATTTTTCCCCCAAATAAATTTTTAACGATTTTTTATTTTCAATCAATGATGTAAATGCCCTAACTATTTTTTGCCATATAGTGCGCAATTTTTCAAATCATCACCTATAAAAATTGATTAGCGTCAGAGTCAGATTTGGAGTCAATTACGAGAAAATGTAATCGATTACGATTATGATTAAGAGCATGAAAAATGGAAGGTTTTCAATTACGATTACGATTACAGTCCTCTGCCAAATCGCAATTACGATTACAGCAACGGTTAGTTTACGTAAAAAGTGTAATCGATTACAATTATTGTGTGCCGATTACAATTTCGATTAGACGATTACAGTTTTGGGAGGAACATATATTATATATGTATATATACAGAGGAAGATTCAGAAAGTTTTGTTGGGGGGGTTAAGTTTCAGTGCACCTTATTAGTTAAGCGGAGGGAAAACGAAGCATGTAAAATTTAAACTTTCTTTAAAATATTATACAATAATTGCACAGCAAGTAGTATTTTTAATTATATTCTGTGAAATTGACTATTTATTTATTTTGGTCAGATTACACGATTACAAGGCTAAATTACGATTATTGAAAGAAAGATTACAATTACGATTACAAAAGAAATACTTGATAAAAATAACGATTACTGGATGACGAGTGTACCATTTCCAAATTATGATTGTGATTACGATTACAAAAGAATTGTAATTGATTACGCCGATTACGATTACATAATCGGCGATTTACTCCAAGCCTGGTCAGAGTAAAATATTTTCCGATAACATTTGGAATATCTGCCATTTTTTAAGGATTTCTGTTGCATAGTGGTCAGAATAAAGAGAAACCAAAGGGTGCAATAAATAACGAGAATTTACTTTGAAAAAACTATACTTATGTTTATCAGATATTGCTGGGTATTATTTTTAGGCATATATTTTTATTAGATCATTCTTATTTGGGATGAAAAGAGGGAAATTCTACGATTGGTACAACGACAGCAATCGTTATCAGCAATTACTCGTTCTTACTTAACAGATGAGCCGTTAAAACCTCAACCAATTTCAGGTCTTTTTACCAGAGCCTAACTTGTACACATGTTTCAATCAGCCAAGTATTTTACTCGTTGGGTAAAAAAAATTTTAAACTTTCGCACAGATGTTCGCACGAAAGCTGGTGAGTGCTGACAGGGCGTCACTGTTCCTGGTAGATGGTAAATCTGGTGAACTCTATGCTAGGATCTTCGATGTCAACGGTTCGGAGGGCAATTCAGAAAGTGTCAACGATAAGGAAAGTGACCTATCGCCAGAAGAGATCAGGTAAGCTTTTTGTCCAATCCTTGTTGTTGTTGTGTCATAGTAAATCATTATTAAGGTATGGGATGCTATTTCCTCTAGAGGTTAGATTTCTTTATTAATGTACATGGCAACACGACAAAGATTTACAACACGGAGAGAAGAAAGAACAAACATGTTCCTGTGGGAATCGAACCCACAATCTCCAGCATTCGAAGCGAAAGTTCTACTTCAGAGCCACGCAGGTCCCATTCGTTCTGTCAAAACACAAAACTGCTTTATAAGTTTAAAGCATTAACTTTAGGAAAAAGCAATCATATTTGAATAGTATTCATCAGTGATATGCAGTATACAATTCCACGTCATTCATATTCACCAGACGATTTGACCCTCTGTCAAACAGCCAAACCGCAGGTCGAAGCCTCTTTAGTTACGAAGGCTTCATGCTGCTGTTCAGATGTGTGATCGAGAGTCAAATAGTCTGGTGAATACGGATGCAAGTAAGTTGCAAGAAATAGTTTAGATATTGCTCAATTCATCTGCACGGGGTGTCATTTTTGCATACATACTTCCGCTTCCTTCCAAGAATTCTTAACGTTAGCTGTTAATTGACATATATTCGAATATAAGAAACAGTTATGAATTATAATATGAAATATCAACTTTATGAAAGAAATTTTTGGGCTTAAAAATTAAAGATTTCTACGTGTTGCGGGCGTGACCGAACAATCACGCCCATAACACATGCACTGGATGATGTTTTTACTGTATAATACAACTAATTTTACATTAATAAACTGAAAAATTGCTAATTTTACAGTAGTAGACTAAAATTGCTAGTTTACATTAATAAACTGTAAAATTGCTACTTTTGCAGTGATAAACTAAAATAGCTAGTTTTACAGTTTATTACTGTGCTTTTACTTTTAAACTGGATCCTCTGCTGCCAGTATCATACTGTAAAAACCAACAGCTAATTTTTGTAGTATGCCAAATCGTTTTTTTTTAATACAAGAATACTTTTTAGACAGTTGATACTGTCTTTTATTATTATAATACCTGATGTTTTCTATGGGTTCGAGTAAGTGTCAGTTATAAGCGTAAACGTATTATCCCCGTGAAAATGTATTGAGCAATATACTTACTTATGTAACTTACTGTGATACGCTTTTGAAACTATTTCAAGCTCTGAACATTATCTCAACATTTAGCTTTGTAATGCTTATTGACGCTTTAGGAGCAACAACATGAAATTGGGTTTTCCTGGCTTCAATTACCAACTAAGCTTCACCAGAAAATTTATTGCTTACATCTGTACCTCAGAACCAGAACGACGCAAGTCCAAAAATGGCGATTTTTACTTTACTAGTGAATTGTATGTAGAATCTAATTCTGCATCGACCCATGAGAACCGTATTCTATAAAACAAATTCCTTCACAATTATTTAGAAGCATTAAAAGAGTGCGAATCCCATCCTTTGCATGCATCCGACAATCGTTTTTCCCTTCTCCTGAAAAGTTACAAAAATGGACTTACGTTAGTATGGTCCTGAGGTACAGATATTATTTTAATACGAACTATATTGTCCAATAAAATGTTCTCCCTTTATAACTACAATTTTCAAAGGAAAATTTCCGATTTATTCATTTTGGAAAATGTAGTTTATCTTTATGTATTTCCTTTTGCCCTACATTTCCCTACTTAAAAAAGGGAGCCTGAAACATATCGATGAAATTCTTTGCCAGTTAAGCCTTGTTGAATGCTCCAATTTTATTTCTTCTTACAGATTTCCCATTGGCAAAGGCATAGCAGGTTATGTTGCAATGACGGGGGAATCATTAAATATTCCCGATGCTTACAACGATTCTAGATTTAACAGGTAAATTGTAATATTTATTACGCTCTTTGTTTACTCTGTACTCTGACTAATTTGTATTTCCACAAGAAAATGAGAAAGATGAAAGGGTCATTAACAGTTAGGTGCAGCTATCTAGGGATTCGAGCCAGTTCTTCTCACAACCCATAATAGTAAACCCTTAAAAATAAAAGGATAAAAGGTATGAAAGAAAACTTTCTTGAAAATATATCACAAAAATAATGGAAGTGAAATTGAAAAATAAAACAAAATACTTAAAAAATTGAAAATGTAAGTAGAATAAAAAGAAATGCATATCTGGTGTATCTATACCAAAAAAACAAGTTTTGAGCGGGGCCCGATTTAAGTGCGGCCCTGCGGGCCAGTGAAGCTGGCAACCATAATTTCAGGGGCACCAAAATGGGGTAAATTTCTTTTCGTTCCTCCTTGTTTTTAAAACAACTACTTTGAAAATACAGATATTTTTTTGCGAAATGGGCACTAAGTTTTACCTGGACCTCGACAGAACTTTGGCTCGAGAAACTCCTGTTGTTGAGGGAATACATAAATTCGAAAACATTTTTCACTTGTTTTAAAGATCACAGCTAGAACAAATCATGTTTTATTTTGACTCTTAAAAAGTTTTTCGTTCAATTTTAAACAATTTATAAAAACATACTATTAGCAGCCACGGGAGTGCAATGAACAGAGTTGTTCATCATAACCCGAACCAGGCGATGCGAACGAGTTTAGTTCACTTTGTCTCGTAAAGTAGTAATAAATAATGAAAACTACTTCTCCTAGTTACCATCAGGTTCCTAAATGAACGAAATTCTAATATTGGTTTTCAAAGTAACAGCCAAAACTAAACAATATATTAGTTCTGTGTACGTGTGCAAATGAGCCGTTTACTTTGAAAGCAGGACACATCCCTTTAGATATTAAAAAAAAAAGAAAAGAAAATGAGATGATGATAATTAAAAATGAAACTTAGAATGATTTTTTCTAATCTGTGAGCAAATTCGAGTCAAGAAACAATTCGATTCCTAACAGCCGAAGTAAGGAAGTTTTCAAAGTGGTGTAAGTCCACATCAGTTCTGAAACCTTCAAACTTTTCTTGCTTTACATAGAAGTAGACACGATGTTCTTCATAAATTTCTTGCAACAGAACAAGAATCTAATATATATCATTGGAGTCCTTCATAAGTATTTTGTGCAACAAAAGATAAATCAATAAAAATGGAATAGTTCAATACAGTTCCAAATGCTGCCAGCTTGACAATGTCCATTTAATAGTGTTTCTCTCTTCTTATTTAGGGCCGTGGATCAGAGAACGGGCTACAACACCAGAAACCTCTTGTGTATGCCAATCTTCATTAGAAACAGGTAAAATATTTTTTCCCTGCTGTCAGGTGTATTTGTGTATTTTTATAGAAAAATTACTTCTTATTGTTGGTTGCTTCCTTTATATTGCTCTTTGAAGGTCGAGACTAGCGGCTGTCAATCGCCAGTGGCGACTAATTTTTTTTTTGCCGAAAACAAAATGTGATGATGGTCGCCAAACTGGCGACCTACTTTGTTTCCTAAGCAAAAAGTACAAAATACCGGTGCATCGCTCCAATCATGAAAAGAAAACAGCCATCAGTATCGTCACTGGCGGCCAATGTTAACTTAGAGAATCGGGCCAATCTGCTTTAATAAACATCTAAGTTCAAAATAAATAAATATATTTTGTTTATATATATATATTTTGTATATATGTAACTGTTGTATCAATATATTTTGTATAAAATGGTTGTAAGTTTTGTTTAAAATCTTGCACCTTTTTCTTTTATACATAGTAATTTATAGTAAAGATTAATGCCAGTACTTAATGTAATCTTACTATATGCAGAATAGAGTGGGGTAGGATTATAGAGTGTTTTGGAACACTGATTAAAGTGGTCATCAAGGATCCCAAAGTGGCTATTTACTTTTTTGGGTTTACTGGCCACTGACTGCTACCAATTTTTTTTTTAGTTTCATGCATTACTGCTCCTCTGGTAAGTTGACCACCGACACTGACAATGCTTACCTCTTTTTCGGGTAATACGAAAGTGTAATTGGTGCTGAATTGGGTTGGGTACTTTCGTAGTAATTTTTAAAAGAATGCAGCTTAAATCTACGTCAATTACCCTTTCCTGTAAAGAGGTAAATGTAACTAATGTCGGAGGTGAACTTAAGAGAAGAGCAATATAATTCACTTGGCTTTCTTTCCAGCGTCATAGGGGTGGTGCAAATGGTAAACAAAACCAGTGGCTCGTTTACCAAAAAGGATGAAGAATCATTTGCGACGTTTGCTATTTACTGTGGACTAGCACTTCATCATGCTAAGGTAACTGGTACTAGTCTATTTTAGAAATGTATACTTAAGAACAAGTAACTATTGAACATATCGCACGCCTAGAAGAATACTGTCACAACTCAAAAGTCGAAACTCCGAATGTTCAGAGATGTACCCAGAGCCATGATTTAAAAGTCAAAAAGAAACGTTTATTTTAAAAGCATTATGAAAGCAAATGAGCCGAAATGATCTAACCTAATGTATGATAGACTGCACTATTACTAATTGCTTTAATATATCAATTTCTTTTCCCCATCTTAAATTTTTCTGTTTTTGAGTTGTGACAGTATTCTTCTAGGCGTGCGATATATTGCTAATAAATTTTGATATTATTATTTAGTGAAGTAAAAGAATTTGCATTTCTCGGTGAACTGTCCAATTTTTCGTTTTTCTAAATGTAGAAAGTGTCCAGTTTCAAATTCGTTTCATTTTGGTCATTCATTTCCTTTCAAATTCTCTCCGAAATAAGATAGTTATGTACAGAGTGGTTCAAAGAGAACGGCGGAGCCTCAAACGCTTATATTTCTAACCAGGGAACCGCACGAATAGCATAATGATGAGAAAGGTTTAAATGGGCAGCAAAGATTACATTGAGACACATTTTTGACGCAAAAATTATTTGCCCTCGTCCACGCGTTATCGAGATGTAAGGTCTTCAATAAGAACGGATTAGGTAAGGGAAAAAAAAAAAAAAAAACAGATTTTAAAACTTGGCGAGAAATGGATTATGCAATTTCCCCGTCTGCATTTGCAGAAAATCTATCTACAAATTATGTGAAAGATGCACTTACTTAAACTCGTTACAAGCTGGCGATTTCTTTAGAAAATTTCGGCAGACTGTTAGACTTCATATTTCGATAACGTAGTTGCGTGGGCAAATAATATATGCCCCCAGATTTTTTTTTACAATTCTCTTCGATTGCTACCCAGATAATTTTTTTTCACTATTACTCTCTAGTGTGTTTTTCTGGTGAGAGTAAATATGGTTCAAAAAAGAAATTTTCTTATGTACCTAAGTTATTTTAAAATGTTGTTATGCCCTCCACCTGGCACCTGGGTGATAGCACACTTGTACTCAAACACCTTCCTTACACGTTGTAGCACATCCACAGTTACAGAAGCAATTGCGGCTGTGATTCGTTTCTTCTAGTTGTCAATAATAGCAGCGAAAAGGAAAGAGTATAAAAAAGTATACTTTACATATACCCACAGAAAAAACCACATGGCGTTAGGTCTGGTGACCTATAGGCCAATTACAAGATGCTAAATCCCCTCTCCCTTGACCGGCATTTTGAGTAGCGGTCCCCATACGATATTACGCCGCGACATCTAACGGTAACCAATAGAAACTTTACAGCTCGTTTTTTCTTCAAACTCCTCTAGAAAGCTGTGGGTAAAATATTCCCAAATCGGTAGTCTTTTGAAACCCTATCCTTCTTTCTGAATCACCCTGCATATTAATTTGTGTGGTTTGCATTTCATTTTTAAAGTATGAAAAAGCTTAGTGATACAAAATATTCTCCAGTTGATTTTTTAGAGCTGCTAATACAAAAAAAAAAAAAAGAAAAGAAAGAAAAGACTAATTTTTAGTACTTAGTTTCTAAAAACTGTTTTTTTCTCTAGCTGTACGATAAAATAAGGAGGTCGGAGCAGAAATACAAAGTTGCTTTAGAAATTCTCTCTTACCACAGTACTTGCAGCGAAGACGATATTAATGCAATAAAAAGTCTGACTCTTCCGGTAGAAACAGAAGTTTTATCTCAGTGAGTACATTTCCAATTAATAATCTTTATTTGCCTGATTCCATCCCAACCCTTCTCTATCCTTCTCTACCAAAAATCAAAAAATAAATTAAATAAATACAACAAATTTGGATGAAATTGAATGAGTTGATATTTTACAACAGTCATAAGCAAGGAATGTAAGATGGAACACTTTTATGAAGCTAATAGGGTGAGTCAAACTTTGCAGTATGTTACGAATGCAAATTTTCACAATGTACTACTAACTTGTGGGCAGCCAGAAGTGTTGAAGATAATCAATAAAAAGTTGGCAAAAACAGAAAATTGCTGTTTTTCCCCCGCCTGTTTATTACATGCATTCATACAAATGTGTGTACATGTATACACACAAAACTAAACTAAAATTAAACTTAATTATATATATACTAGCGGTACCCGCACGGCTTTGCCCGTGGTATAAAATTAAAAGTTCATTTGTAAAAAAATGATATAGCAGAAAAAAATACTCTATTTTAGTTATAATTCAACTATAATTCCTTCAAAGTATGATATAAAAATTTGGTATGGACCCTACACTACTTCCTTTTACGTGTAAATTTCTTAGTAGATGCCTTAAGTGCTAAAATAGTGCTTGAAGTGAGTAAGATAACAATTCAAACATTTGCATCCCTAGTTTGCCACGAAACAATGCAAAAAAATGTTTTACAATGATTAATCTCCTAAATATCGCCGATTTTAACATCATTCAGTAGATTTTTCGCAAAATATCGCCAATAGCGCCAAATTGAACCCAAAAAAATTTTTTTTTCGCTAAATTTATTGCCAACTTGGCGATATGTCGCCAAATTGGCGTCAAACACTTGGTGACCAAAAGCTTGGCGAGATATCGCCAAGTGGTCGCGCCAATTCATATCACTTTGGTCTGCATTGAAAGCCCTGATTACCCCATAAAAGGGGTAAATCACCCCCTTGGGGACATTCGAATGCAACCCCAAAGATAGGTGCACAAAAATAAGCCAAAAGAAAAAATAAGAAAAATTTTGTTGCTCACAGAAACCAACAGAAATCTTACCAAAGTTTAAAAGAAGAAGAAAGTTTTCTTTCCTAACTTCAAAAACTTTCCTAACTCAAAAACAAAATAATACATTTTCCGAAATGACATACTTTAGAAAGAACGTTGCAATATCGCAATAAGATAGAAGTAAATATACTGAAATAGAATTGAATGCCAAATTGTAAAAAAGTCGCCAAAAAAATAATTTTTAATATTGTCTTTCATTATTTATTAAATGCAATTATTGCTGCAAATTACAGTCCAACAATAAATAATCACATTGCAAAAGTATATTTGGAGCAATTTTTTCTTTTAAACTCAACTGATCCTAAAAATTTTAAGTATTAGTCATAGAAATTTCGTGCATTATTCTTCACAATGATAATAAAAACAATAAACATCGACAAAGATCAACCAGCAAACGATAAATTAAAAGCTAAATTCGTTCACTCAAGCCATTTCCTGCAATTTATATTGAAATAAATTAATAATGAAGTAAAATATGTTTTGCAGACGATAAATTTAGAATGGTATCCTGTATTTTAAGGAAAGGACTCGATTTCTCATTTGATTGACAGGTGCCATCTTATCACGGTTTTTAATATTTCATTTGACTAATTTTAATAAAGCTTGGAGTTTGGATTGTTACAAAAACAAATACATTTTTAAAATTATTAAGGGAAAAAGAACGAAATAAAAACGTAACCATGGTAACAACATGAAAAGTTGATTTCCGTTGATAAAATAATTCATTTCATCTCTATTTCCAAACAAATTTTATTCGCGAGCAAAGCCATTTTAGAATCGTTTGGCTTGCTTTACTGAAGGTAAGCCTTGAATTTCGGGATTCTAAAAACAATTGTTACAGCTCTCCTGATGATCGTAGAAACTTCGAAAAAACGTCATTTTGTGCAGAAAATTTCAAGCTTTCGAATGACATAAGACTTGAAAATGTGTATAAAATATTTCTTCCCTATTTTATCGAATTTCCGCTAAGAATTCGAATAGAAAAAGAACGAAATGGAATTTTCGAAAAATCGCTTCGAGGTGCAAAACTACATGCTACAAACTAATTTTGTACCAAGTGGCATGAAAATCGACCGAACGGTTTTGGCGCTACGCGCGTAACAGACAGACAGACAGAAGAAAAGACAGAAGGAAAGACAGAGAGACAAACTTTCAGCTTTATTATTAGTAGAGATATATATATCTCCCCAAAAACAACGGTGTTGTAAAAAAATCCCCCGCCAAGAAAACCTTAAATACTCAGCCTTAAAAAGTTATGATATCGAGTTTTCCCGCCAAGTTTGTGCCAAACTACAACTAACCTGTATGTATAGTTCTTTTAAATTGTTTTCAGTCCTGCCAGGCGGGAAGCTTTGTCTTGTGAGGTGGTTGCTTAATGAGTAAAAACTTCCCGCCTGGCAGGACTGAAAACAATTTAAAAGAACTATACATACAGGTTAGTTGTAGTTTGGCACAAACTTGGCGGGAAAACTCGATATCATAACTTTTTAAGGCTGAGTATTTAAGGTTTTCTTGGCGGGGGATTTTTTTACAACACCGTTGTTTTTGGGGAGATATCACATGTTTTTGCATTAATATTATTTCTTTGCTGTTTTTTTTTCTCTTCAAAATTTACTTTGCATGTTTTTTTTCCCTTCAACATTTTTCTTGGCGGTCCGACATCTGTGGTTTTCTTGGCGGCATGCATTTGGTGCAAAAGTTCAAGGATCTTCTTCAGTCTGAGATAAATTTGAAAACAATCACAATGTACCACCCAAACCGACGCAAAACAAAGCTAGTTGCTAACAATACTACGATTAAATTAAAAGTTATAAAAAAAACCCCAACCCTTACTGCCGATCTCATATTAAAATGAACTAAATTGAAGATCCCTTTTAAAAGCCTTATGCAATAAAATCAATTACAAATATTTTATTTGTTAACAAATAGAAACTGGCAACAGATGAAATTATAAATCATTGAGTTTTCTTTCCTCGTGGCCCAACAATGAAAACATAAATGCTCAGATGTTGAACAGAGCTAGTAGATAGAAATCGGACCAATTTTAAGCATTAATAACTCCGGGGTGCGATGACCCCGAGGGGTAAATTTTGGGAAAATGTCCTCAATGTCTCATCGAGAATATTCATACCAAAAATCAACACTAAAGACCCCCGGGGAGAAAAGATACGGAAAATAAAAACGAGGGGGGAGGGGGTGGGGGGTCGAAAAACCCCCTATGCCGAGCTTTGGGACAAAATAAATGTGGGTGCAAGCGTAGAGCTCAATCCGAGTTACCGTTTAGTCTTGACGCATGTCAAACAATTTTTAAAAAGTGCGAAAAATAGCGATTTTATAACATATATCACCCCTCCCCCTGAGGGTCCTGGATGTTTTGCTTTAGTATGTGCCGTCAGGGGCCGCTGGAGATTGAGTATACCAAAAATGAGCTCTAAGGATCTTTATGGGGCTGAGATACAGAGGGGTGAAAACCCCGGTTTGGTTACTCGCGTAAACAGTCCTAGTCGCTCTTTTACATTTTTATTGGCGACGGAAATTTCTTGGTGGCTTGTATTTGGTTTTCTTGGCGGGGCGGGACGCTCCCGCGTCCCGTGATATATGTATATATATATATTTCCACGAAAAGGATACTACTGATATGAATATTTTCTGCTTATACAAATTTAATTTTAGTGAAAAAAAGTAGCAAAAAATTCTTGTAATATGTTCAAAGTCGTTACAATCTTACAGCTTACCACATTTATCAAAGCCCGAACGGAAATAAATCCCTTCGGAAAAACTGGTTTTCCTCCCAAAATTTGCTTTTTCCCCCGACCGCTCCCGTCTTTGGATCGAACATCGAAGTATGTGAAGTAGATGTGTTAACACGCACAACTGGACTAAAGTAATTAGAAGTCTTTAGCTTAATGATTTCGAGTTAAACAGTAACGCAGCCGAGACTACACGAAACATATGATTGCGTGGTAAAGTTTAGGCTCTGTGGATCACAGCATTGCAACAAGACGGTTATTATAATATTAATGTTATTTGTTATGCTGTTTACTATCGTCATCATCACCATAATCATTATGAAATTTTATAATCTTCGTGGTATCGAAGAACGGACAGAAAAATGGCTTAGGAAGGTAGAAGACGACGACGTGTACTTCCAGTAGTAGATTTTTATGGTTCCGATAAATCTGTACCTCAGAACCAGACTAACGTAAGTCCATTTTCGTCATTTTTCGGTAGAGGGGAAAAACGATTGTCAAATACATCGTTTTTCCCCTCTACTGAAAAATGACGAAAATGGACTTACGTTAGTCTGGTTCTGAGGTACAGAAATTACAAAAGAGAAAAAGTAATTTATTGCAAAACTTTTGACTCACCCATTTAAATCTTATCCACTCCTCTCCGAACGGTAACATGATCTTCTTGGTTTGATGGGAAGAGTGAAGTCCACTACCTAACTATACAAAACCAAGGTTGGGGCCGGACTCGGCGACATTTATTCATTTCAAAAAGTGTACAATAATTTGCAATATTGAAATATAGTAATTCGAATGATTCACATAACAAAGATATTATCAACTTTAAGAAGGCAGTTAAAATAGCTTATAAAATTTGAACACCAAATTTTTAAAGTAAATTTTACCTACCTTTTCTTTTTCAGTAAAATTCAAAAGTTAAAATGCAAGAATAAAGGATTGAACAATGGTGAATTTAGAAAAAGAGGCATGATATCAAAAAAGTTGTTTCACAAAAATTAATTGATTGAACAATGAAAGAAGATATTTCGAAGAAGAGACTGTTTCGATTTTTTTTTACACTGTACAAAAACCTTATTATAAAATATAACAAAAAATTTTTACTCTCCAGTGTTGGAGAAAGGAGACTCAGCTATATAAGAATGCAGCGAATAATTAAATCGGTACAGTTTCTCTTATCACCTTACCTCCAATAATAAAAGGCGTGGTTTCAAATTCGGAGTCAAGCGGTATTCGGCAAGAAATTTTGAGAAACGCTAATTTGAAATCAACCTTTTTAATATTTAGACAGGGAAAAATATGATTTTTTATTTGGTTTCTCGTTTACAGGTTTACTTTTTCTCCCTCGACTCTGAACTCTGATGAGAAAGTTGTAGCTTCCATATATATGTTGAAACATCTTCCAAAGGTTGAAAGGTAAGGATTCGTGAAACTTTTTTTTTTGAACAAAAACAGATAAAAAAGTAACTAAAACTAATTTTATTAATTGTGTACCTAAAAACCAGACTAATATCAAGTCCAACTAGCTGTTGTGGCCGTCACGAAACTTTCTTCTATATTTATCTTATGAATTCCGATTACAAAATAAAATACGTACTGGCCCGAATAATTGCAGACAGATTCAATTTCCCAATCATCGTAATAAGCCTGCAAATGCAGAATCAATGAGCGAAATTGGAAATCATTGCAAAAGCCTTGTTTAGATTAGTAATTGCAAACATTTTATTTGTTAGTAAAAAGAAATTGGCAATAGTTAAAAATGTCAAATCTTTGTAAGTTTTCAGCTGTTTTGATAATTAAATAGCGTGAAAGCAATTTTTTAATGAATTAATTTTTCGCATTGTTGACTAAGCGCAAAAATCACCCCACCCTCCCTCTGGGGCGATTGGCGCCAAAATTTAATCGATGCTTGCTTCCATATTGGGTTAGTGTTATTCCAAATTTCATTCAAATCGCAGCAATATTTCTCGAGATACAGTAGATGCAATGACAAAATAAGCACTTTTGATTGCTCCACCCCCCTTTAAGATATTGACACACAAATTAAATCAGCACCTGTACTCAGTAGGGTCTACCTATGGACCAATTTTCGTTTGATTCCGCCGATTGCTTCCTGAGATATAGCAATCACCCACGCGCAGAACACGAGCGATGGCTCCATCCCCCTTGGAGGAATTCGCTAAAAAAAGTCGGGTGCACCAATTCACATGGTGGTACATAGGTGCAAAAATTTTTGTTCGATTTCATGCAGTAGTTTTTTGCTCTAGCGCGGCCACAAAAACTGGTTACACACATACAGACTCACACACAGACACACAGACAGACATTTTCCAAAAATGGTCGAAATGGACTTAGCGCACCTCAAAACGTGCAAATCCGTCAAAATTCGACATTCGAAAATTTTCACGAATCCAATACTTTCTTCTATATATTAGATATAGAAGAAAGTAAAATTGGTGATTTTCAGGTATTGCATTGCATGTAGAATTTTATAACACAGTAAGTTATAACAACGTAATTCTATTTAAAGGAAATAATAACTTGAATGAAATTAAATTTTTCTCAATCATTAGTTACGACAGGACTCCACTCGTTGGATTTTCAAACACAACTCCTAAGACGAAATCAGCATCCATCGCACAACAACCCCTTCAAGAGCACGTCCCTTGTAGTAGACTTTGGTGTGGAGTAGTGTGTATGTGTGTTTGGCAGTGGGTGTTTGCTGCTTGTGCACGTGTCAATGTGTGTGCACAAGAGCTAGTGGATGTTTGTGTGTGTGTGTCACTATGTGGGTGTGGACAGGGTAGGATACGGGGTCTTGCCCCCCCCCCTCTTCATATCGTCAATAACATTAACCATCCATTGTGTTCATATACTGAATGAAAACTATTGCAGTAATATTTTAATTCATTAGTTATTTTTATCAGTGAATATTTGAATTACAACTTTCTTTTATTGCTCATGAAATGAATTAGTAAAGTTTATGCCCTATAAGGGGCTTATTACTGGCCAATTTGCAGCTTTTTATTGACACCCATGCAGTTTCAGAAATATTTCGCCGTCAAAACCCTATATGCGTCAGCATGACCCCTTCCCCCCTTACAATAAGCTACAGTTATTCTCGGCTTAATGGTTATTATTTTCATTAGAATACTTGTTTTGCTCAAGCGAAAGTAAAAAGCTATCGTGATTTGCTTACAAAAAATAATACTTTATAAGTTCTAACCAGTTTACTAATGTTACAAAAGCGCGAGTCTCAATCTTTGTATTCAGCAGACAAACGTTTTTCCTGTAAAATAGTGATAATGTAACTTACGTTTGTCTGGCATTGAGGTACAGAATTTTGTTGATAGAGTGATGACGTACACTAACTCTAATAAGTGTATTTCCAATCCACTGAGGTTTGAATGATTCCATTTGGTAAAATAGGGATGAATGAGGTTGGTTTGCGTCGCGATAGCGATTATTGGTATCGAGTCAGTCCAAGAATGTCTCCTCTTTCGAAACCAATACAGTCTGAGGGAGAAGATATGTCTATGTTAAAAGAAGCATAAAAAAACTATTTAATGCGCAGTCTTGAAACGTAGAGTATCCTAAGAGAGACAAGAGGAGCTGAGAACATTTGCCTTAGTTTTGCCATGGAAATGCGAGCTGTTTGGGGCTTAGTCGAAGCCGCATGCTCCCTTGTTTGATTCGATTACTCAAATCGTCTAGTCTCCAGTTGTGGCCAAAAAAGTTTTTCAAAATGATAACATAATATTTTTTACTTTTTATTTCAATGTTTTCCAGTCTTAAACGTAAAATAATTGAAGGATGAGCGGTCTAAAGCTAATTCATATCATAAATCTGAAATTAAGTCTCTTTTTTTCTCGCTACCTTTTGATATAGTTTAAAAATTACCTTATTTTATTTTGTTCATATCATTTTGGACCACCTTAATATCTAATTGCTATATGTGTGTTTTTACTTTCCAGCATAACTACGTTGGATGAAGATTCATTGATACGTTTTACTCTGACGGTGAGGAAGAACTATAGACGAGTACCTTACCACAACTGGGATCACGGCTTTTGTGTTGCCAGTTCCGCTTTTGCTCTCATCAAGAAAAGTGGAGTCTTCAAACCGCTTGAAGTATGATGTTTGAAGCTGTAACGAGAAAAAAAAATGAAAACTAAACTTAAACTTATGGGTGTCACAGCCAATGGGGCTCAAGCCTACTATACCCATTGCAGTTTTCGTGACTAAGAGCTCAGGGTTCAAGACAGATGATTCAGTTAGACATAACGCTGAAGCCACAAGGTTTAGCTCCCAAGCCCCAGTTTTCTGTGAACTCGGTATTACGCTTATTAGACATATTTTCTACTGAATTACTACGTCATCATTATTTTACGTAATTTTTAAAAATATTATTCGTCTTGGTTTGGAATAATGCAATGAAGTTTCATGGTAAACCTCATAACTCTTGAGGTTTCTTGAATACATTAAGTTTGATAGTCAGTAAGTCTTTTTTTTTCAAAAATCTAATGATTCGAAGTAGTAGTTTCAATACTTTTTACTAGTTGACTCGTGAGAAGCATTCACGCTTGACAGAAAGAAATCAAAAACCTATTTTTTGAACTAAATTTTTTTAAATAACAGCAAAAAAGGAATTTGTTTGTTTAATTTTCACTGATAACTGCAAACGAATCTTTAAAATGACATCTTGATTTTGAAGTTTGATGAAGTTTTAAGGAGTTATAGCATGCTCACAAAAAACGCCACTGAGAAATAATCTGTACGATACTGCGATTTATCATATTATTATAACATCAATTTTTTTTTCTCTCTCTCTTTCTCATTTCACTGCAAAAACACAACTGGTTTAAAATCCTACCCTTAATGAGTTAAGATCGAATATTCCTGAAAATTTTAATCAGAATACAGCTGAGGAAAATCATTTTTTCTAAACCTACATTTTCTGGCCTATGGGAAGCTCCATCTCCTAAACGTCGTTTTATTAGGGTGACGCTCTTAACAACTCGGCTCAGAGGCGCCCAGATAAGTAAGCCACTGGAGGGCACAGTAACTTCTCAAATTTCCTTATTTGGCAAATTTTTCCGACGATTCAGAAAATTTGGAGAGAGAATTAAAAAATCGCAATAAAAAAATACAATGTGGCTATGCTCATATTTTATCATTCAGTAAACCTTGGAAAATTAAAAATCAATTCCCTTCCAAAAAATTTAGTTCGGA
This sequence comes from Uloborus plumipes, assembly GCA_038373865.1. Taxonomy (NCBI): domain Eukaryota; kingdom Metazoa; phylum Arthropoda; class Arachnida; order Araneae; family Uloboridae; genus Uloborus; species Uloborus plumipes. The sequence continues at coordinate 24,535 of JAXGGA010005382.1, forward strand.
GTGTCCTCAATGAGCTAATGGGCAAATCATCTCTGTATGTTACATACTGCAGCAATGTGCAATAAAAAAACATAAATCGTTCTTTTTTTTTTCAATTAACAAAACAATCGATGAGTAAACTGTCTACTTTTTTGCGAAAGCAGAGGAAAAATGCTTTAAAATTATAACTTACTGACGACGTTTGATACAGTATTCACGAAGTTACAGCGTTCTCACAAAAAACACCTTTGAGAAATATACGATGATTTTTAAAGTGTTCATACTTCTCTTATTTGATTCATTGCTCTACAGGAACTTGCTTTGTACGTAGCTTGCCTGTGCCATGACTTGGATCATCGAGGGAAAACTAACCAGTTCTTGGTGAACTCGGCATCCCCATTAGCAGCTATCTACTCCACATCAGTATTAGAGCATCATCATTTCAACATGACAGTCTCCATTCTTCAGGTACTAAATGTGCGCTTTCTCCCACTTTTTTTGTACTGTGCTTCAAATTATTATACGCTTACACCTTGAGATTAACCATGGTAGCCAAGGGTTCGATCAAGCCAAAGTGATGCATTGGTTCTGGTAAAATTTTGGTGCCCCTCTCTACAAGAAATCTGCATATTTTCAAAGTAATTGCTTCTAAAAGAAGGTAGAAAGAAATAAATTTACCTCTTTTTGGTTCCCAGGACCATGGACCTGTAGGACCGTGCATTAATCAGGCCCTGTGGTAGTCAAAACCTTAACCATCCCTTAGCTAGACACCATTGGCAGAAAATTATTCTACATTAGTATTAGAGCATCATCATTTCAGCAAGACAGTGTCCATTCTTCAGGTACTAAGTGTGCGTTTTCTACAACTTTTTGGTACTGTGCTTCAAATCATTATACGCTTACACCTTGATATTAACCACGGTAACCACCACCTTAACCATCATTTAGCTTAACCGTAGCTTAATCACCATTGGCAGACATCTATTCTACATCAGTAGATCATCAGTTCACGCTTTACATTGAAAACTTCGGAAAGTGCACATCCTCAATCCATCGCCAATTTTTTAAAAGTGGAATCGCTCACAAGTGCTAGGCGCAGCTTCCGAGAACGGACAGTACTTTACTCTACCTTTCTCTTCTCATTTTATGACAATGCCGGAAAGGCCAAATATATTTTAGAGGGGCTATGAATTTTATCAAAAGAGCTACAACTTAACTAGAACCCACCCTAAGGTTATATATTGGCGTTGTACATTTAAGTATTCAAATATTTGTTGTGATACCCGATTAAAGTTACAGAAGTAGTTATGGAAAATACATTATTTATTAAAACTCACACTTGAGTAAAAAACATGAAACATATATTATGAAAGATTTATGCACAGAAATAACACATAGGTGTATATGCATCCTGCTGATGCAAAGGTTGTGCTCGGAGTAAGAGCGAGGGGTTTTGACCAGCAAAAAGGGATGCAGTCTAGAATTCCTTATTGGTCATTGGTCAATGTCACTTGCACAGTTCTTGGTGTACATGTTATGTACACATGAAGCGTGGGTGATATTTCACTATTGGTTTATGTCCACGTGCATAGTACTTGGTGTACATGTGATGTACACGTGGGATGTTGGTGATATCCCCCGCTAAGATATTGTGGGAAGTTCTAACTGATGGTCACTATATATTTATTCATTTACTAGCGGTACCCGCACGACTTTGTCCGTGGTATAAAATTAAAAGTTCATTTGTGAAATAATTGATATAGCAGAAAAATTGCTCTATTTTAGTTGTAATTCAACTATAATTCCTTCAAAGTTTGATATAAAAATCTGGTATGGACCCTATGCTACTTAATTTTACGTGTAAATTTCTTAGTAGATGCCTTAAGTGCTAAAATAGTGCTTGGAGTGAGCAAGATAACAGTTCAAACATTTATAGCCCTAGTTTGCCACGAACAATGCAAAAAAAAAAAAATGTTTTACAATGATTAATCTCCTAAATATTGCCGATTTTAACATCAATCAGTGGATTTTTCGCAAAATATCGCCAATAGCGCAAAATTGAGTCCAAATAAAAAAAGAAAACAATTTTTTCGTCAACTTGGCGATATGTCGCCAAATTGGCGGCAAATACTTGACGACCAAAAGCTTGGTGATATATTGCCAAGTGGTCGCGCCAATTCATATCACTTTTTTCTGCATTGAAATGAACACTGATTTACTCCATAAAAGGGGTAAAACACCCCCTTGGAACATTCAAATGCAACCCCAAGGGGAGATGCACAAAAATAAGCCAAAAGAGAAAATAAGAACAATTTTGTTGCTCACAGAAACAAACAGAAATCTTACCAAAGTTTAAAAGAAGAAGAAAGTTTTCTTTCCTAGCTTTAAAAACAAAACAATACATTTTCCGAGATGAAACACTTTAAAAAGAACGATGCAATAACGCAATTGATACGATATTTGGTTAATCTGTGCTTTAGGTACCCTTTTCTCGCTAAATGAGTGATAGGCGCGCCAAGCGTGGTAACCCTGGCTATTTTGTGTAGTTTCTCTCGGAGCTTTCAATTCCGCGAGACACGCAAAAACGCGCCAAGTGTGGTCCCAAAGCATTTTCACCGGGAAAAAGACAGGGTTGCCAGGGAATTGAAACAAAAAAATACTACGCCTCCTCTAAAAAAAAATATTACAAAATACTATTGTTTCTAAACGTTGCCAAAATCAATGTTGCTGAAATGCGAAATCTATGAAATGAAAAAAAAAAAAAATCCGCCAAATCTTTTAATTAAGTCAGTATATTGGAAACAGGGTTGCCGGAAAAATACTACGCTCCTTATTTGGGCCGCAAAAATATTACCGAAGTTTCAAAAATACTACGTCTGGCAACGCTGGAAAAAGAACGAAACAAAAATAGGTATGAACACGTAACCATGGTAACAACATAAAAAGTTGATTTCCGTTGATAAAATAATTCATTTATCTCTCTTTTCAAACAAATTTTATTCTCGAGCTGAACCATTTTAGAATCGTTCGGCTTGCTTTACTGAAGGTAAGCCTTGAATTCCGGGATTCTAAAAACGATTGTTACAGCTCTCCTGATGATCGTAGAAACTTCGAAAAAACTTCATTTTGTGCAGAAAATTTCAAGCTTTCGAATGACATAAGCCTTGAAAATGTGTATGAAATATTTCTTCCCTATTTTATCTAATTTCCGCTAAGAATTCGAATAGAAAAAGAACGAAATGAAATTTTCGAAAAATCGCTTCGAGGTACAAAACTACATGCTACAAACTAATTTTGTGCCAAGTGGCATGAAAATCGACAGAACGGTTTTGGCGCTACGCCCGTAACAGACAGACAGAAAGAAGGAAGGAAAGAAGGACTGACAGACCCACCTTCAGCTTTATTATTAGTAGAGATTTACGAATTTTGCTTATCCGTTTGCTACTGCATTCATTCTACTTTTCTCATGAATTTATTTATTCGTTTATTGTTTTGTTGTCTATTTATTCATTCTTTTATTTACTCATTCACTTGATCGAAGATATTTTTTATGATCAAATAGAAAATATTTCCGAAGAAAAATATTTTCTTTTTCACTGTGTCCCATAGAAAAAAAAAAAGAGAGAATTTTCCACTTTTTTGAAGATACAAATTTAGTGCTAAAAATTAAAAACAATGTTTTCTCGTAAGTTTTATTGTAAAATGCATTATTCTGTCTTGGTGCACTGTAAATTTTCAAAATAGTTTCTTATTTATTCATTTTTAAAAAAATAAACAATTTTACTTTGCCTTATTCCCCTACTATGTACTACGTTATCAATAAGTGTTAATTATTTTCATTTTATTTTGACAGCAAGATGGACACAATATTTTTCGGAATCTGTCATCAGTAGAATACAAAAAGGTAAGTAGCCAATATTAGTTTAATTATTGTTATGACGTCTCATGGAGATTTCGGTACTACCAAGTCAACAAAGGAATACACCCAAATTCAGAATTCAGTTGTTAATGTTACTTTGTGATTGAGTTTGTCAAAACAGTGGCCGCCGCTTATATAAATCACGTTTGTTTGAAACAGTTTTGATTCAATAAAGCGACTGATACAATAAAGCAGGGTATTGTTCTGTTTTTGGCTATTTGATTCAGTAAAGCGACTGATACAATAAAGCAGGGTATTGTTCTGTTTTTAGCGATTTGATTCAGTAAAGCGACTGATAGAATAAAGCAGGGTATTGTTCTGTTTTTGGTGATTTGATTCAATAAAGCGACTGATAGAATAAAGCAGGGTATTGTTCTGTTTTTGGCGATTCGATTCAGTAAAGCGGCTGATTTAATTAACCACTGATTCAATTAAGCGGCATCCACTGTATTGGTACTAATTTCTGGAATTTGCTATATCTGACTTGATTTTTCTGTCATTTAGTTTTGTCTTAGCCACTGAATTATCAATCATTAGCTGTTATCAGTTTCTCCCTGTCCTCATTCAAACGGATTTTATTTCGGTTGCTTTAATAGCAGTTTCGTTAAGGGCCCCCACACCCTCCGGACAGCCTGAAGGAGTTCCTTGAGGAAATCGTCCATTTGTGCATGGTGAAGTCTGTTGAGATATTCCTGCGGATATCTGGACCACTTTCCTGTGAGGTTTTCCTTAAGGAATTCTTCTGAGGTTTTCCCCAAAGCCGATCGTACTGTGTGGATAGGTAAGAGGTTTTCCTCAAGAGTACTCCCCCCCCCTTCGTATACTCCCGTATCGTCTTAGGACTTGAGGAAATCCTCAAGGCAGGCCTTCGAATTTTCCAGAGCGTGTGGAGACCCCCTATTTTGAGGTTTTCGTCAAGGATTTTCTCTGAGATTTTCCTCAAGGAACTCCTTTTGATTTTCTGGAGTGTGTGGGTGGCACTTTACATTCTTTTAAAACTGAATGAACTAATTAGAATCACATACTTGACAATGAAATGCAAAGTAGAAGGTAGTTAAATTAACAGGTTTGTTGCATCCTTCTTTTTGTTTTCCATTGCTAATTTTTATAATCATTGTGGTTTCAGGTTTTGAACAACATTAAAATGTGTATCCTTTCAACGGACCTGGCATTATTCTTCCCCAACAAAGCAAAACTGACGAATCTAGTACAAAACAATCAGTTCGATTATAGCTTGAGTGAACACAGGTAAAAAATACTTTTTAGTCTTTACTATTGCACTGTATGCTTTATGAGTTAATGCTAAGTAATGAATTTGGTAACGGTAACAAAATATCTATGGTTTACTACGCTCACGTGAAACTTTTTTCTTATAATTTCTTTTGGTGTTTCCGGCAATTTTCAATTTTGAATAGAGTCGATATTTTCTGGCATTTATAAATAATTTAAAAAAATGCATCTCTACTAGAAAATCTCTAAGAAGCTGAGATTCTGTAAACTGCTTTAGTAACGACACAGCTCCTTCTTAAGTAGCATTACTTAAGAAGCTGTATCGATACAATGTCACTTAACTACTTCAGATTTACCTTTCACACCGTAGAAAAAAACTTGAACTAGATAGTCTTTTTTATTCACTGGAAAACCTCTGGAAAATGGGATTCCATGCACCTTTCTAGTAACTGTACAGCTTTTTTTTTGAGTAAAATTGACAGCGTTGCTAAAGAATGAGCTGTACCGTTACTATAAAACTTTATGTAAGTTCAATTTACTATCGATTTTCTTGAGTACTAGTTATTTTTGGAAGTGCAAAAATTTTTGTGGAAGTTCAGTTTACTGGAACTGCTGTTCTTCTGTAGTGTAGTTCATAATAGCAACCTCTAATTTCAAACAGTTACGACTTCACCATACTTAATTTTCCAGTGTTTTTCGCGGATTAAAATGTTGAGATACATCCATTAATGTTTACACTTCTTTTTATTAGACATCTTTTGCAAGCCATCACTATGACTGCATGTGACCTATGTGCTAGTGCGAAAAGTTGGGAAGAACAGAAACATATAGTAAAAGTCATTTTTGAGGAGTTTTACGACCAGGTATAGTTAAATTTATATTTAAACACATTTGATAGTTATTTTCATCACGTTTATAGTAAAAGTTTCTTAACAATAATGATCTAATGGGATGTTAATCAATGATGACAAGCTTTTTTTCAACGTAATTCACCCTTTTCCTACTACGTTTGTGACGTTTTCCACAAAACGTCCCTCTTCATTTAACCCCTTCCTCTCCCCTGACTTTATATTACATACACATATCCGGTCTTGTATTATTACATAAACATAGACTTTATCAGTGGTATTTCAAATTTTATTCTTTAGCTCCAGCTATAACACACACAATGACAATAAAAGTAGTTATACATTACTCATTTTTTATGAAATAAGGTTATGGTTTACAAAGTGGCATATACAATAGTATATAAATATATAAGTACAAAAGAGTAACTAAAAACCGCTGTATTTTGGAATTTGAAATTGAATTAGATACATTTTGCTTTTAACCTTATCTTTATTTAAGTATAAAAAGTACTCAAAACAGGTTAAATGTAAAGTTTTCGAATTTAAAGCTTAATCAGTATTAGTATTTTTTGTCACGAAATGAAATCCACAACAAAAACTTCAGAAAATGAGGCTTGCAAATGCCGAACATTAGCGCCCCCCCCCCCTTAAGCTATTTGTTCTCGAGATCTCCAGTACTTTTTAGCAATGTCCTCATAATGGCAAAGTGCAACACAGCTTTTTAAATGTTCAAATGACACATTAGTAGAATCAAGTCGCACAAAGAACAGTCTGAGGAATATACACCTCTGATTTTATAGAGATAATCTCACAAACAGTCAGAATCTTCAGACGAAAGTAGCTTTTTATTGTTTTTCAAAAATAAACGTGAAGTAAAAAAACACAAACATAAAAAACATACATATTATCCTTTTCCCCTCTATCCTGATTTTTCATCGAAAAATTACTGTGATTCTCAGATTACTTTTTCAATTTATTTGCGAAATATGTTTATGTCGTGTTTTATAGGGCGACATAGAGAAGGCCCAAGGAAGGCAGCCTTTAGCGATAATGGACAGAAGTAAAAGCCATGAACAGCCAGCCTCACAAGTAAGTTGCATGTGCATTAAGGCGCACCTCAAAATGGCCATCTCTTTACATTAAAAATAACAACGCCACAGAACTTGTGAAAGGATGTCTGTAGCGCCCCTGCGTTCAATGGACCCACTAGTGCCTACAACTGTCAAATTTGGAACAAAATTACTTCGAGCGCGATGGTCTGCACTTGGGCGCGGTTTTTTTTTAATTCCAATTTTTTTTTTTATTATTTTGGAATTGAAGGGGCAAGTGGATGAGGATGATATGGTGACATTTTTTTTTTTAATTTCTAGAAAAAGTTTTTAAAAAAATGTGTTTTTTTTTACTAATTTTTCTCAACGGGTAAAACGGGGTCATACTCTTAGTTACCAACCATTTCTGTTACGAAGGGGACACGATACTGATGGACTTATATCAACCTTTATACATGGTAAAAAGTACGTTTCAAAAATTGTTACATATCACCTTTATCCACTTGCCCCTTCAATTCATAATTTTCGCTATATATTTTCATTAATTTCCTACTAAAGGGGGGAAAAACTTTCCCCTCTCCTTAACATTCTATGCCATTCGAAAGAGCTTTTTTTTCTGTATCATATTAAGTTGATACCATATGGTTGTTGACCATATTAAGTTGAAGTCGGAGGAAAAATGGTCGTCTCCGACCCCGACTCCGGGATTTTAAACTTCCGACTCCGACTCCCGACTCCTGCTTTTTTTTATTATTTATTTTTTTTACCCAAATGTGAAGAGGGAAAAACCCTAAACAAAGGTTGAAATATTAAGTCCATTTTTAAAAGTATCACTTTTATTCATGGTCGTAGCCAAGACCTTAGGGGGGACGCGTAGCAAGCTGGGGTATCCCAGTTTAAGGTCATGGGAGGTCATTGTGACTTCTCAAAAAGTTAAATTTTCTCAAGAATTCCTGCAGGTAATTTCACCATATTTACCTCAATTCTCAGAGGTCACTGTGACCTCCCAAAAAGTCCATTTTCTCCAGAGCAAAAGACAAGTGCCGCTCTTGTCATTTGACTCCGTACAAAACTAATCCTTTTCTTGTTAAATGGACAGACTTTATTTTAACTCATTTCATTTTTGCTGCAAATATTTTTTATTCACTTGCATAAGCCCAAACATAGCAATTTGTTTCACAAAGCAGATCCGCCATTTTGAAGCCCTTTTCAATGATCCTAGATGCTTAGGATTTGGATATTGGACGCTGAAAATTTGTATCTGTTAGTTTCAAAGATATGTTTTCACCTCTATAAAATTTCATCCAAACCGGAGGTGGTCGGAGTCGACATGTTTTTCAGCGACCCCGACTCCGACTCCTTTGATCCAAAATCAGTCCGACTCAGACTCCGACTCCGCAGCCCTGGTTAGAACAGCTTATACAGGATATCCCAGTGAAGTGTTTTAGAACTTCTAGTAGGGATAGTGTGCATATTGACGACTAGAAATCCTACAGAAGTGGGGGCGGGGGGGGGGGGTCGGACATGCTTTCCTGAAGTGGTGATGCACACAGAAGCACCATAAAGAAAGGAGGCCGTAAGTGAAGAATATTTTTAATAATATCTGTATAAAAGCAAAAATAATAAAAAAGGGAAAGTAAGTATTCGAAGTTTTTTTTCTTTTTTTTTTTGCACCTGCTGCAATGCACATCTCACGTCTTCGGTGCAAGGAGCTCCGAGCAGAATGGAATACTCCCGGCATTTTCAAATTTTCCCGCGTCGAGAAAGCATTTCCTACCCTGTATGATTACAAGTTGCTGTATGATTATGAGTCAGTAGGTTGCATTTTACTCCTCCTAGAAGTTTTGAGTCAACTGGGACACCCTGAATAAGGATTTCTAATTTAGAAATAGTCTTAGATCAAACTCAATTCTAGCCCAGAGAGCTAAAGAGCTAAATGTCACTAGAGACTACAATTTTGAAAACGACTTTTCAAACATACAAAAGACAGTTTTGCTCTGCCCAGGAGACCTTAACACCTATGCGTCCGAAATTTGGTGCAAGTTAGTTAAGAATTCGGGGGAGTGTGTTCTTTGAATGGCTTTTTCTTTAAATAATTTTTCGGCGTATTTTTATCAAATTTTTCATCATGAAATGAAAGATGAAAAAAAATAATAATTTTTAAAAGAATTGGCGGGGCAAAAAATTTTTAATGACGAATTTTGATGAATAAGTCAATTAAATGGAATAGGACCAGTTGCGGCCATTCTTGGTCCATTCTCCATTGTTAATCTTTTTAATTAATTGAATGCTCACAAAGTCTGTCACGTAACTCCAGTCTTATCGATGTTATATTGAGCTTCTGCTGTCGATAAGGTTCCAGATATCATCTGGGTCGGGACTTTGGACGATGGCCTTTAACCGTTACTTAACTTTGATAATTTTTTTTCCCTAACATAATTTTCAAACAATGATCGCAGTTATTTTGAAACATGCGGAATTCTTCTATAAGAATATATTCTATGCGTTACCTAAGCTTCACCTAACAACAGTAAAGTTTCTAAAATTGCCACTATATTGGTAATAGAGTTTGTTTCCCTCCACTCCATGCTTCCATTAACCCTAACTGTCTTTTTATAATTTTTCAAATATTTACTGTCACAACCAAAGATATGGTATTAACTAGAGCGTATAGACCGGCCGACGTATCAACCTAAGTTTGACTACATTGAATCCAATTGTTTTACTTTTAACTTTCAATTTTGCGGAGGTAGGGTTACCGGAGCAAAATTTTGGGACATTGTCAAGTTTTGCCAACGCCACATGTCTCTAATAATTGCTCACACTGAAAAATTACCAAAACGCGATAACTCGCCAGAAAAGACAACCACTCAAACACACGCTGGATTCAAGGTGGTCAAACTTAAGCTGATGCGTCGGTTCTTCTATTTTGTGGCCGTAGTATTAACTAGACACACAACAAGAAACGAGTTACATGGGCAACGATGGAAGTAAGAGTAGACTGACAAGCATCTGAAAAGAGCATGCGCGCTAACAGTTTTTTCTGGGCAAGCAATGTTGCATTCGCTGGAGAAGAGTGGTTACGTTTTAATTTAGTTTCTTAAAGAATAGCGCGTTCAATGGCGGCCATTGGTACCGCTATGGAGTCGTGTGTCTAGTTTTACTATATCTATATTTACAATCAATCGATATAGTATTGTTACAACGCATACTCTCGTTTTTTTCTCTTTTCTTTCGAAGGTGGGCTTTCTTCAAGGAATTTGTATTCCATGTTACGAGTTGCTGTTTTCTGTCATACCAGAAGCGGAACCCCTGCTTATTGGAGTGAAGTAAGATGATTTTTTGGTTAAAAATTTCTTTTTTCAAAAAGGATTTTGTGAAAAATCAGTTGGGTTGTGTCCATCAGAAATTACAGCCATTAACTTTAACTCTGATCGGTACCGATTAACTATGAGTAATTTCTAGCTTTTTAGTATTATTGACTTTTTAAAAAAGCAAAATAAATAAATAAATAAATAAATAAATAAAACAGAAGGAACAAAGACAAAAAGAAAGAAAGAAAAATCACTACAAAGATCAGTATTGCCCTCTTCCGGTAAGGTTATGAAATAGATTTTCCATACTGTAAGAAAAACCGCAGTACTATTAGAAAATCTTCTATAAAATGGACTTCCATGAAGGTTTTCACGCTAACAAATTAACAGTTGTATTTCTGCAAAATCGCTGATAAACTGGACTTACATGAAGTTCTCTGGTAATGGTATATAGCTTACATTTTTTAGTAACGCTGTCAATTTTACCTAAAAAATAGTTGTATCGTTACTAAAAAAAAGTTTACGGGATCTTAGTTCTCTATTTAGTGATTCTCTAGTTGTACTGCATTTTTTTCTGCAGTTTAGTAACAATGCAGTTATTTCTTAAGTAACATTGTAACTATGCAGCTTCTTCTTAAGTAATGTTGCTTAAGAAAAAGCTGTATCGTTAATAGAAAAGTTTGTGGGCTCTCAGTTTCCAAAAGAGTTACTAGTAATACTGTAGTTTTTTTTTTTATTTTTTAAATTTTTTTTGGTGTGTAATCTTTAGTTTAAGAGAAAAAAAAAGCAAAACGCTTGCAATTGTACACTGCTAATTGTATCATTCAATATTTCTAAACTTATTGTTTGGCAGTTTCTTTTGAAGCTGTTTAAAGGGCATTTTCTGCACTGAAAAATTCTGCGCAATGTTATAAATGACATAAATCTACTGTAGGGAAATACAAAAGGGGTGCTTTTTAAAAGTTTATAAATTCTAGCTTTCTACTGTAAAGTTACGGTTTTTTCATTATTGAAATAATTAATTTTGCATCCGATTTCGGGCGTGTCTCAAAGTGATCCTAAATAGCAGGGTAGATTTGAGCCAAGGCTAATAATTTATTTTAAATGGATTTTATAACTCCTTTTTTTTTCAATGTTGGATAACTAACCACACAATAGTTTAGGAGAGTTTTGGAAGTTTTATACCAACAAATGCAGAAAAACTACACTGTAAAAACTATGGAAAATTTTTAGGTAAAGATTACTGTAAAATTAAGAGTTTATAATTCAGATAAAATTCTATAGTACTGGAAAAGGTAAGCGACAGCAGTGCCAATCCGTACACCGACTGCATGAGTTACATAGTGACGCATTTATTTTGTCTTTCCCCTTTCTCCCTATTCAGTATAGGAGTCAGCGCACAGTTCTTTGGACAATGAGCAGACAGGTTCGATACTCACAGTAGTATCTCGTTCTTTTTAATCAAAGTAATTGACCACAGTTTTCTTGTGTTTTTTTTCCTGCCTCAGAATTTGAAGGTAAAATAGGATTTCATAGTAAAAAGTACTAGTACTTAAAGTTAAAGTTAAGAAACATCCTTTACGGTGCATCAAAATGAGCACGGTAGTTTGAAAAAGAGAAATTGTTGCTAAAAGTTATTTTGAATGGCTGGGTACTTTTCCGTTAAAGGTATGTCACTTGGTTTAGCAATTTGTTTACTTTCTACTTCGGCGACAATAGAAAAGTTTAGCTATTGGCGACATTTACAAGTTTATAGCAACACTAAAATTTATAAATTGATGTTGTTGAACGTCGCCATCAATGAAAAGTTTAGTTTGCAATAGTGATAAATAAATCAAAATTACCAAAATTTAAAATGATTCATGTGATGTGTTTTTAAAGGAAAAATACCTTATACAAAATAAGTCCGCTTCTGCAAAAAAATATGACCCAGTTTTTCTCAAATTCTGTAAACAAAATAACTTTGGTTTTTGAGAATATCAACATTTATTGTTCGAATTGCGATTTTACGATTTTCATAATGTTAGACGTGTATCTACATTGTATCAAGCTATCATGTTTCAAAGTTATGTATTATTGTGATTTCCAGTGAGTTTTATGTATTTTTGATGTTTACAAGTTTGTGGGCCGTGGTGGCCCGGTCGGTAAGGCATCGGACTCGTGTCCGGAGGGACCCGGATTCGATCCCAGCCGATCAAAGATCCACCGCCTTGATTAATGGTGGCTGGGAGGCGTTAAAAATGTCGTGGTCACAAAGTCCTCCAAGTGAAACGATACCTCTGGGGGTGCTGGGCCTAGGGTTTGCTCGACCCTAGGTTCTGGTTCAAAATTAAGAACAGAGCGCCCTTCAGGGCCCTATCCCGGTTAAACCACGATGCTGTGGTAGGTACGGGGGACCCTGGAGGTGTGAAATGAAATGAAATGTTTACGAGTTTATTTATGCTTAATACATTTAAATAAAATTTATTAGTTTATAATTCTAGCGTATTTTAATTTAAGTTTATGTTAAAACGTTATGCTTGTCGTTATTTTTTAACAAAGGGCGAATTTGAAAATTTGGCAAGATTTGTCTGAAAGTCAAGATATTGAAGAGCCATTAGAAAAAGGTGAAAAAACTGAAGGAACTACAGAAGAAGATAACCAGTAATCAATGACGTGGTTGAAATGATTTTTACTAAATGTTTCTAGTCCAGATGTTTTTGTAAAACATTCCTCATGCATGAAAATGTGTATGTACTTGTACATTTATTCCTGTTTCGTAAAAAGATCGGATCGTTTGAATGAAAATATTACTCATTCTTTTCAATTTTTTGCAAACCTAAATTTTCGTAATATGCGAATGTGTTATGTCGAACTAATTTCGCCAGAATTGAAGGTGAGCTATGCAACTATACCGAGATAGTTAAATAAAATATGTAGTATAAAACAGCTTGAAAACGAAAACTATGGCTGACTCTTGGTGCATAGAAGTTCAGCCGTGAAATCTATATGTACACTAATAATATAAAAGCGGAAGAGTTTGTTTGTTTGTTTGAATTCGCTAATCACAAGAACTACTGGTTCGAATTGAAAAATTATTTTTGGGTTGAATAGTCAATTTCATGAGGAAGGCTTTAGTTTATATAACATTACGCTATAAGTAAGGAGCTATTTCCATAGTTTTAAAGTAATAATGGTCAAAAAGCATGAGCGGATAAGTTTCCACTCTTCTCGGGAGATGGCGTTCATTAAAAGTATTGCTTTGGCAACAATGTGGACAGTCCGCTGGCAGTAACGAGCCGCCATGGCGGCGAGTTTGTTTCTCTGCCGAAAGCGGATGCGTCACTTGACATCGCTTTCATTTCTAAATTAGCCCGTGCAACGCCGGGCCACGTAGCTTGTTTAGAATATATCTCCATAGGCACTCAATTTCATATTGTGACTGCAAGAAATACTTTGGTTGATGCTCAACAAAGATAGTTAAATATTGAAAAATGCCAATATGTGAAAAACACTTAGTCGGGACCACCTTTGGGAATTTTTTTTGGTCACAAAGAACTTTTTTGGGAGGAAAATAAATAACACGTGTTTTCTAAAATCATTTGAAGACACGTAAATTGAAACATGATATGCACCTGACTGGCCAGATAAAAGATGCCTCCTTATAAACGAATAGAGTATTAGGCATTAATTTATTTATTCATTCACTTATTTCTTCATTCACTATGAAATACTTGCATTTATTTAATCATTCATTTACTTATTTGTCTTTTATTCATTCATTAATTCCTTTTTTTACTTTTTTTGTTTATCTCTTTTAAAGTAAAATATTTGTACTACACAAACAGAAAATATTGTATTAGAAATATATTCTAACATCACTTTGCCCCATGGTATTGGACAAAATTTTTCTCACTTTTATACTTGAAGATGCAAATTTACTACCAAAAACGAAAAAATAACATCTTAGTACAAGTAAACTTAGAAAATAAAGTTCCCCCTTTATTTGTTGCAAAAATTGAATTACATTTTCAATTAGTTTATTTTGAAAGAAAAAAAATCTTAACAAGCCCATACACAATCTGCCCCCCCCCCCCCCCCATTCCTCTACCTCTTTCATTCCTAAGCACTTTTGATTGTACTATTTCGAATTCGACAAATAGTTTTTGGCCATTATTACTTGAATAATCCTTTCTATTTTTATACAAATTCAATTTAATAGCACGCAATGCTACGGTATTGAAATTACAGAATGATTTTTAACATTTTTAAGTATGCATTTTAGTTTTTTTTTTAACTTTCAAATATTTTTGTCTTTGCAAAATATTTTGAACTTGACAAATGTTTTATTCCTGTAAAATCTTACTGTCATAATAATATGTTTGAATAAAATTATGAAATATTTTCTTATCGTGAATGATGTATTTAAAAAAATTTCATTCCAAACTTTCCTGCCAAAATCGTATTGCTTTAAGACAATTAAAAATCATGCCATATTTTGAATCCTACATTTCTTGTGCTAAAGTATATTTCGCATTTCTATTCTATTGTAGATACATTGATTAGTTCAGCATGGATGATTGTTGTCTAAAAAATAAATTTATTCTTCAGAAATAAGTCTTTTGTTTCATTTATTATTCCGGTTAAAATTCAGATGAAGATATTTTAACCCATTTATGCCCAAGTTTTTTTTAACATTTTTTTTTGAATTTTTACCTGCTTAAAACTCTAACTTGGAATGGTTTACATACATTTTAGGCTTAAAATTGTTCGCCGTTGCCATATTCATTAAGTTATTTAACGTCCTGTTTATGGCATATTTTGCAGATATGTGAGCAAAATATGACCTTACTTGACTTTACTTTTGCAAAGTAACATTACAGAAGGCATCTGTGATCAATTTTAAGCAAATCATTTTTAAATAGTTTAATTTTATGAAAAAAAAGTTCGCCAAAAAAAGTACTTTCTGTGGCTACCCATGCTGGATCGTTGCTTGACTGATTTGTCTGAAAATAGCTGTCAATAAATAAACTTTGATGTCCAAATAGTGGCTCTAACTAGTTTTCTCAAGAGGAAGGACTATTTAACTTGTGAAAAACAGCTTTAGTAAAATGATATACCCATTGCAGTTTTCTGTATGCAGTAATTAACAAGCGTCCCGTCTTTAGGCTACTGGGCATAAATGGGTTAATCCAGGAATAAATGTATTCCAAAAAGATAAATTAAAAATTATTGGCCTTATTTATACGTGTTATGTCTAAACTTTTGCCCGAAGAGCCGTTTTTGAAAATTACAAGAGACTAGTTGGCCAATATCCAGACAGGGGGAAAAACTTGAAAGCGTAGACTTGAAAGAGTTGTTGCAAGTTTTTACTTGCATCATCCTTTTTAATGACGTGTTTATCTTATTATTCTCACCAGATATATTACAAAACTATTTCAAAATACCAACTACAAAATCGATTAAAATATTTAAGAAATAACTTGTTTCAGGAACATCGATGATTAGATTACTCAAAATTCGCACGATATTCTTTAGTTATTTATTTATGATTTTTTGTTTCACCACTTTTTGATGATCAGTAAGAAACTATTGAGAAATCATTATTCTTTCGTCCTATAAATAGGAATTTTAAGCTACGAAAGATGTTGAATATGTTACATTTGCAGCATGGCGATGAAGATATTTTTCTTTATCGTCAGTGTTTTATTGTAAGTATTTTTCCTGTTTTGACATACCTACTGTTAACAAAATGTTGAGAAGCAATTTGTAATCAACGAATCGCTAGTTTCTTAAATAATAATAATAATTTGTTTGTAAAAAGTCGATGTAGGGAAGTTTCACAAAAACGGGCTACCTAAAACAATGTGTCTGTTGAAATGAAAATGTTGCGACAAAAATGTTGCCGTGTTCGACACAAAAGTCGTATCTGTAATTTTTATGAAAATTGAGTTAATGACAGGAGAGTATTCTTTATAACATATTTTACTTACGTGCAATGTTTTATAGTCATAGTCATAGGTGAATAAGAAATATTTTAGAGAAAAGTCTTAAAAAGTGTAATCTAATTCAAACATATGGAGACGAAAAATTTAAATGAGCAATTTCTCATTTTAAGCTCAGCTGCAGATACGACTTTTGTGCTGTAACACGCGAAAAATAATCAACCGAAAAATGAAAATATCAATCTATAAGGGAAATATTAACGTTTATTAGAGTAAAATCAGGTAATTATGGAAGTAGAAAATAGCTATATTCCATGCTTAAAAAAAAAAAAAAAACTCTTGCGAAACATAAATTTCTTTCTAGTTTCAAAAAGCTGAATTGAAGCGTTAGTATCAACGCTAACTCAATATATGAATCTTCATAAGTTTTCTTTTCATGATTTAATTTTTTTTATACTATCATGCTACAATGATTTAGAAAGACCCCCACCCTACTTTTTCCAATCAGATCAAAAACCGCAGCCAAAAACTCGTTTTACTTCAAAAACCAGCTGAACTCATACGTTTACTTTATCGCTACTGTAAAAACGTGAGATTAAAAACAACACTAATATAATAAATTGCTTAATAAATTCCTATTTTTTTACTGTACAGGGCAGTACATGGCATAAAAGTGAGAGACTACCTGAGATTAACTGGAATTAGGATAGAAAAGTAAAAACTAAATCTAAAACAGGGTCAATTTATTTCCATACCACCTCTTTCCAAACTATTTTTATCTGTAGATTATTAGGCAATACTAGTACCCCAAAAAATAAAATAAAATAAAGTCCTACACCTGCTTTCGGCTAAGAAAAAAGTATTTGTACAAATTAAGGGGGCAGAAGTGTTTTTGTCCTTCCTATAAGATTTTAAAAAAGAGATTGATCTGGGTTTGATGCTAAACACATCAATTCAAGATTTTTTTTCTTGGGTGCACATTTTGGAAACGTATAGTTGTATTGCTTTAAATAGGGTACAGTAAAAGTACAAATTATTTTAGAAATATCAAACACAGAGAATGAAAGGGGACATGTTTTTTTTTTTTTTTTTTTAAGTTTATGGAAATTTAATGCGAATCCAATATAAAAATTGCCCCTTCCATTCTCGGCGTGTGAGATGCATTCAATTCGATAATATTGATTTGAAATATAAATGCTTTGAACGAAACTAAATTAGTTATCTTTTGTGGACTTTTTCTTACTCCTCTGAAAGTTTAAACTTGAACTCTTCTTTTGAATTATTAATATAAAGTCCGTCTCAAAAGTATAGTCACCCAACAAAATGTTCCTTTTAACTATAAAAAACTGAAAGTTCATCATTAATTGCGTCATTATTTATTTACTATAACCATGATAATAAGATAAATATAAAAATATTTAACACTTGCTTCTTGTACAAAAATTGAAACAAAAGAATAAAATATCATTTAAATTTCATGTCTCATAAGTTTAGTCACAATTGAAAATTCTCTTGAAATCTGTTCAATAATTATATTCTTATTACTTCCTAAAGTGTTTCCTTTACGTGAAATAAGATCAAATACTCTATTTTCCATCGATTCAACAAGGTTTTCTAGTACTTCAGGTTCAACATTGTACCATTCTCTGTCTATGGCAATTTTCAGTTGTTCGACGGAGAAATACTGTTTAGAATTCGCATAAACTCGGCGGCTTAGAACTACCCAAAGATTCTCGATTGGGTTTAAATCTGGACCTTAATGCAAGCCACTCCATAACATTAACTTTTTTTCGATGAAGCCATGCTTTTGTGGAATTCGATTTATGTATGGGTGCATTATCTTGCTGAAATATGCAGTCTGGCCCTCCTATAATGTCACAAAATGGCAACAAATTGTTTTTTAACGTTTCTTGATAGTTCGTAGAACTTTGTTTCCCACTTAAAATCGCTATTGATGTTTGACCGTTGAACCCAAATGCACCATGACACATTTCCCACCATGCTGCCTGCTGAAAAATGTTCTTGGTTCTTTTCGCAAATCATGCCAATAATAAGCCCAGCCATCCGGGTCATCCAAATTCCACTTGGAGACCAGACGGTGCCTTAATCTTGCGCGAAGAGAAACCGTCGCGAGATGCCAATTGAAATATATGTCTGTCATCTCGTTTACTTGTTGAAAAAGGCCTGCCAGGTAATTTTTTCCTTTGAATCTGACTTTTACTGGCAAGAATTCTGTAAATACTTCTTTTTGTCCTTTTCAAATGCGCTGCAATGTCACTTATGCTAGCGCCATCACCTGGTGTAATCCTAACTGCCATCGCTTGGCAACCCCAAAACCATTGTGTCGATCTTAACAATGGCCACCTGTTAATTTGTCCTTCCGGATCACAATTTGAGAAGCAAGACTAGTTGTCCGCCATTTTTGGCCACTACAGTAGGAAAAATTATTGCTGTTCGCCAAGTAAGCGATAAGGTGTCCCCAGTAATTGGCCCACACCTCTATTCAAGCATAAACTTGACGAGTGAGCACGCCTTCCGGAGAGGATTAGTGTCAATCGAAAGGAGGAGAGAGCAAGATAGGGAAACTTAGGAATTTCCCCTGGTTAACCTTTCCCCCGCCCTACCACGTGCTGGTCATTTTTGATATCTTTCTTCCATACTGCAAGTGCAGCCAGCACTAAAATCGAGTTCGGTTTTGTTGATTCAGAAAGAGGAGGAAAACTATTAGTATGCAAAGATTATATGTTCCGAATACATTCACGTAAAAAATGATACGTTTCATTGGAAGTGCACAAACCGTTTGTGCACAGCAAGAATAACATTAATAGGGAATAACATGGTGAACCACAGTGATAATCACAATCACCAGCCGAACATCGAAAAAAAAATTAGAAAGACCTACGAAAGACGACGCTTTTTAAAATTCAAATTCAACCCCCCTCCCCCTATATCATATACAGTTGGAAATGCTTTACTGATTACAAAAATACCATTCCTTTTTCTGTACCATCAAAATTGAGTAAGCTGTAGCATTTTAATTGTTTTGAACCGTACGCCATTACATCGCATGAACGAAGAATTCAGCAACTCATTTTTATTGTCATTTTGAGAATATATCTCCCAGCTGCCAAAGGGAGGAGCATAACAAGATACCTTGTACACAAAACTTTAACCTTCTACAGTATATAGTTTTTGAAATACACAATTTACACACATACTAACGTATACATACAGACTTCTCGAGAAAACTCACATTACTTCACTCGGTGATGGTCAAAATGGATATTTCGGCTGCCCATACTTTGAGTGGTACACATTCACTTGCAGATGAGCAGAAATACAGCTGAATGTACTTTTGAGGGTGGGTAAAATGAAAATTTAGGCGAAAATTGTACAAAAAATTTTTTGCATATGCATTAAGTCCTGTAGTTTGTATACGGAATTTAAATAACATTTATTTTAAATGTGTGCTAGACTGAAGAAAAAACTTAGATCAAACTAAGACAAACTAATATTGAAAAAAATAAAGGTTATGAAGCAAATGATATATGAATCAAGAAGGTGAAGTTCTGAAGTTATTTTTTTACCAATGGAGCAAAAAAGCTTTAAGAAACGGTTTTTTAATTGATGACTTGAATCAGGGGCGGCATTTCAACATTTCGTTTGAGGAGGCAAGTTTGTTAAATATGAAATTCCTCAGTGTGGAAAAAAATACCTATTAGTTAAAAGAACGATGTCTTAAGTTGTATTTATTATTAAGAAAAATTGGAAGTAAAAAATTTAATTTTATGACTAAACTTTAAAATTATTTTGCAATCAGTTATCACGCAAAATGTCTGAAATGGAAATTAGTTCTTAACTTTTAGTCAAGTTTTAATCTGCAATTTTTGGAGTAAAAAAGAAGAGTTTTTTTTCTTTTTTCTATCGATTTCCAGTGTCTTGTGCTATTTTCCAAACAACTAAAGTTGAAAATCCTTTCTTGTCCCGTGTAGAGCATATTTTTCAGATTCCTTTTGTTAGAAACAATCTTGAGAATATGTTTAAGGATGAGTTTTATCAATTTTGTTGAAAATTGTGACAAGATTTTTAGTTCCTTTTGCACGTGATCTTTGATTTGTGTTATGGGCGATTCTCTGTAAACTCGTCATTTTTCACACAAAATCTGTCCGGGCACGGTTTTTTGAAATGTTCGTATAATTATAATACTATTGCTCAGAAAATGAATCTATTACTTTGGTTTGAAAGAGGGCCAATTGAAGTTTGTGTTTTTCTGATAAATCATGATAGGGGCTAAGTCCCCCGCCTAGTATAACTAGGCAGGGGACTGTGCCAGGTGACTGTGTTTTTGCTCTTTGTTGCGTAATATCTGCAAAACTATTGGAACATAATTAGTTACGAGACTACATATAAATTTAGGCACAAATCGTGGACATAATAACTAATATGTTTTATAATTAAATGAATTGACATTAATAAAATCACTTCCCAGAGGACTGTTTCCGCAACGACCCTGATGCATACTTTCATCACAAATGTGGCTCTCAAACTAAGCAAAGTAGCGTTTCAACACCGTTCTCGGCGATTTCGGCAAATTCACACTGATTACTTTAAACTTCGTGCCAAAGAGAATTTGCAAAAGTTATAGATTTTTCGTATAACAGCTTAGAATTTGTTGCAGGGGACTGTTTGAAAAAACTCTGGACAGAATTTACATGACAATTTTAAGTTTTAGAAATACGTAATTAGACCATATTTCATAAGAAAAATATAGCTTCATTTTTTTTAGATATTAATTGCCAAATTTATGTAGTGTTAATAGGTTTTTTGAAATACTATCTTTAACAGTTAGACTATGGGATTGGGACAGCCAGGGGAATGTGTTTTTGGCGCTTAGGTAATTTCTAGAAAAAAAAAATTAAATTGTTATCACTCCAAATACAATTGGGCTACAAATTATTAATGCTTTACTTGTATTAAGAGCAATAATTACTTTATTACACTTTATTATTTTTAAAATACTCAGTCCGGACTGCCAATTACCAGTTTACAGAGAATCGCCCATATACATAAATTGAATTTACCCGTTTTCTTAACATTCTGAGAAAAATATTTGGGGGTGCGACCGCCCTCTTGCCCCCCTTATTTGCCGCCCCTGACTTGAATCAAGAAAATTATCGGGCGGGGAGGGTTAAAAGTTACTGTGATAATATTTACTGGATTATTTTTAAAGTTTCAAAAAGTTTTTTTAACAATTCAACACTTGCATAAATTAAGCCCCGAAATTAGCTTCTTTATTTTATTAACGATTAAGTTTATAGTTGCTATTATTTATTTTGGTATTGGCTTAAATTAAAAAGCTTATCCCACCAATTAATCTAATACCCTAACCTAGACGTAGCAGTTATAATAAGATAAGCAGTTATAATGACACCACGTGAACTGGTGTACTACAGCATGGTTAGCGATTTCCTCCAATTGGGGTGGCGCAATGGAACGTTTTCTGCACTTGGGTGACTGCTATATCTCAGCAGGTAACAGGCGGAATCAAATAAAAATTTGTCCTCAGGTAGGCCCTAGCGGGTACAGGTGCTGGTTCAATTGGTGTGTGAACATTTCAAACGGGGTGGAGCAATGGAACTTTTTCTCATTAAATGTGACTGCTCGAGAAGTAATGAACGAAAAGAAAAAAATGATCCGCAGGTAGACCTTAGAGGGTACAAAAACTGATTCAATTTTTACGCCAGTAGATTAAGGAGGGCGAACGTGCCGCAACAATCCCAGCACATAAAAATCGCTAATTGTTTTAACAGTTTATTATAAAATTGCTATATTATCTGAATTTAGAAAAAAATAAAGACTTAGGCATCACAAAAATTACCAGAAACATTGTTTTTGAAAAAAGAAAGACAAAAAAAAAGAGGAAAAAAAATTCTAAAAAAAATTCTGAAAAATTTAAAGAAATGCATATATCATTTTCAATCGATGTTAGTGCTAGAGCCCTAAGACGGGCATTAGTCGCAATTGATCTTAAATACGCTTTAATTAATTTAAGCTCTTAGAATGAAGGTTCTGCCTTTAGTAAAATTCGTAAAGCAATGATAACATTTAGTAAAGCATTTTGGAAACTTCCCAAACAAATATTTAAGTGTATCTAGTATTGAAATTAAAGTTTCTTAGATTAATTTTATATGAACTTTAACTCTGTGTATAAATCAGTTCCATTCACCTTGTCTATCTCCAACGGCAAGTTATTGCAATTGGTTATGAAGTCATGCTTTTCCAAAGCTTTTAATGCTAGAATATTTGCAAAAAAGTCCAAATTTCTTGTTGAATTTTTTTATTTGTTGAAAAGGCTCCTCAGTGGACATAATAGCTCTATCAAGAAGAGTGTTAAAAAATGTATGAAACAATTTCTTTCCGGATCGTCTATTAGTTCACCATTTGACTCGAAGAAAACTGTTTGTTTAACACTCTTTCTACGAAGAGATGGCACAGGAGGAAAAGAAATTTCATTAGTATTCATTTCCAATTCGAGAGCTAAATCTTTCGCTGAAATTTTAGAACTTTAGGATTGAACCAAAGTGAGAACAATCCTTCCCTTGAACTGAAGGTTACTACATTTGAAACTTTTCGATACTGAATCTTAAAAAATGGAATTTTAGGCGATCTTTGATTATGTTTTCGTTGGTTTCGTTGGGGTGAGGGCTCCTCTCTTTGGAAATGTTTTGGAATTAAAGGCAAAAATGAAATGGAAGGGGAGCAATTGCATCCAATCTTTGATGACATTTGGGACAGATGTGTTGTTCGAAACTCTTTTAAACGCAATTTTTAGACAATCTCTGATGATGTCAGGAGGATAAAAGTGGGGGGACACAACCCCAAAAATTCTCTCCCTACAATTTTTCGGTATTGAAATTCAAAAAAAAAAAAAAAAAAAAAACGTAAATTTAGATGACTTCGATGATATCAGGGAAAGGGAGGATTCAGGTTACACTCCGGAAGTGTGAATTAAAGACTGAATTTTTTGTACTTAACATATGTAAACCACGATATGTAGCAAAGGGTACGTAAAAAAATTAAAAAATGATTAAAAAAATTCGCCCCTCCCTTGAGAAACTTCTAGATTCGCCCTTGAGAATTTTAAAGTCAGTTTCTCTGAACTTTGGCAAAAAATTAAGCATTTTTTCTATTAACTGAGCATATTAGTAGTAGTTAAGTTCATAGTAGATTTTTGCACTGCTTTGCTAACGAAATTAATTTGAACAGCAAATCGTATCTTGTAAATAAAGAGGTGAGAAATTTGAAAATTTTAATACCCTTTGCAAGAGCTGTTGCTTCAATTACACATTTTGACTCAGTTGCAATTTCCAATATTTCAACTATTTCATCATAAATATGCGCCAATTCGAAATCTACTAGCTTTGATACTTCCTACTTGGTATTGCCATTACGAGTCAGATAAAGGCTTAGCAATAAATTTTTTAACCTACCGCATTAGAATGTCATATCGCTGAGTAGAAACAGAAAACAAGACCTATATTTGCTGCAGTATGCCAAAAATATGAATTTGTCTCGGTTGAAGAATTGGCCATAGAGCCGTTTGTATTTTATATATTTTGAAAGCAAGAAAATGGCTTGAAGAAAAAAGTTCTTTTTCCCCCACGCACACACGAAAATATTTTACTCTCTTATATTATTTTAGCGGCCCTAAATTTCAACATATTTTAGCGGCCCTGTGCGGCGGCATAGTTTGCCACCCCCTAAGCACGGCGCACGGCACTGATTCCCGTAGCTCAAAAACTATGAGTTTTTTGCATCTCTTTGTACATGTATGCTATGTGTGGAGGCAAGGTGCATAGTACGCAGTCCTCATGAATGTCAAAGCTGTGACTTCTTCTACGAAGGAATTCAAAACTGGGGTGGGGGGGGGGGGAACCATCAAGGAATACCATTTTAAAAAAGTGAGATAAAAAGAGTATTTTGATATGATGGCCCGTAGCTTTTTGGTTTACGATGAGGACCCTCCCGGCACATGTATTTTGTTTTTCTGTTGCGGCACAACCAAATCGGTTCTACATCTAATTTTGTCTTTTGATAATGATAGAGGTAATTATTAAAATTTAAGAGATTTCCTCCACGTCGAGATTTTAATATCGTAAATTGCGAACTACTTGGAGTCGCCATTTTGGAAAACGTGTTAGTTAAACGATCACAAAAAACACATTTGTCATTTTTACTTAGTTAGGAAAGCAACCCTGTATTATTTACAGGGGTTCGAGTTTTAAGTCGCCAGATCTCGCCAACTTTATTTTTTTCACTATCTTCTATTGGCACAAAGAAAGATAAGGCTCAGTATTCCAACTCTCCAGCCACCCCAACCCATTGCCCCTACAGCCAGGTGAACAATAGTGGCAGCTTCTAATCCCCTACTATCCCCTGGGGGCGATGGCACTGCGGATATCACCCATCACCTCTCATTTTCCATGCGACGCGTTCTTCGCTTTCCGTTAACTGAGAAGCTCTCAGCATTTCGAAAAGTAATTGAAGAAAGCAAGCTAACCCGTCTAAAGAAAGTATCTATTTCACACCTCACCGTAACGTCACTTGTCACGTAGCTAAAACAACTTCCAAATCTCACTAAATTTGCATAAAAGCTGAGTTTTGTCTATATTTATGAGACAGCACATTTTTCTCAAAATTAAAAATAAAACTCACAATCTTTGTTTTAATTTATTAATGGCATTCATAAAATTCAAAAAAGAAGGTATTTCTTTTATTTTGGTACATTTACACAAGAAATAAAATTAAATTCTAATCGCAACGGGAAAAATTGGCGTAGTGTCTAAACTTTTGAGACGAACTTTACTTTCTAACTAATGATTTTTAGTTATGACGTATGAAACATTCAAATCACTTATATCTATCTCTAGATGCTTATAATTATGATTTTTATTTCCTTATCTTAGCCTTTTGCAGATAGGAAGCATTTTAAAAGAATTTAATGTGTTGTTAGCTCATATTTTCTCTATTAATATGTGCTTTCTATAAGAGATACGTTTGCTACATTTTTCCTCTAACACAAATCTGTCTCAAAGTAACTATTGTTATAGGGGTAAAATCTTTGTTTAGAAGTCTTATGCTTATAACAAAAATGGTGGTGGTGTAGCAAAAATGGTGTTACTGAATTGTAACTAACTCTGGGACAAATGCTGTCCAAGTGTAGAGCAAAAAAAGTATTAATACAGTCGCGGAGCTAGCAAAGGTGTCACCCGGGGCGGTGACGTGGTACGGCCCCGCCCCCACAAAAAAAAATTCATCAGACAAGTTGACCCTTGGTCAGTTACATGAACCCCCAATTATGGGATTCTTATTGACTGACAAATGCTCCAATTGGTGGTTTGGTCAATTAACAGAAGATCGAATTAATTGGTACACATAAGAGTAAGAGTTTACTCTATCTATTCATTCATTATCTGTATCATCGTCAAAATCGGTTTTAAGGCCTTAAAGGAAATTAATATTTATCTTTTTATAGTCATGATGAACGAAAAAGGAAAAAAGCGTCTGTAACTCTGATTCAGTGGTTATGCTTATGTAATAGTCAATAGATCTATTCATTAATGATTTATCAAAATTTTAGGACAACATGCCTGGACTACACAGTGGGCTATCTACGTAGGCAAGAACGAATGCACGAACCAAGTCTGGAAGATCTTTTACAGCAAGACGCACAGTTGCACATGCAATATGAGATAACAAGACAACAAAGGCAAGCGTTAAACCATGCAAATTTCCTTGAGAAAGGAGATTTTCGTGGGCAAAAATTAGACTATCATGAAAGACAATTGCGAGCACCAAAGCTAAGATGGATCCCAGAACAAGGATTGGAGTTATATGGAAATTATCGCTATCACCAACCAATGGGTCAAATTCAACTCCCAATATGGAGGTTTCCAGATCAACTGCAAGAAAATCACTTAAGCCCGATACAAAGACAAGGTTCCACTAAATGGAAAGAAAACCTGGACCACCAACCGATGGGTCAAAGTCAAATGTCAATATGGAGGTTTCTAGATCAGTTGCAAGGACTTAACGCGAGACCGATACAATTACAGGACTTGAAAAATTGGGACTATGTGCAATATCCAAGACGGGAAATTTCAGGAAGGCGGAAGAAAGAAAGAAATGCAAAGCGAGAAGAAAATTTACCTTATCAAAATCAACTAGTAATATACTATCTGCCACATGAATGGGGAGTTTCGCGGCGACAGGAACAAGAATTGAAAAAAAAGGAAGTGCTACAACGGGGAAGGAAAATTCAAGACCATGGGAAACTTTTCTGGGTGTATGGACACGTAAAACCTCAAGAAAGCGCAACTTTTGGTCAACAAGGACCATTTTTGTATGGAGAAAATGAGGAAGAATTTGATTTTTCAGTTTACCGACAGAGACCTGTACAATATTGGAAGCAGAGTGAACAGCAAGAACAAGCAAGGGGAAAAATGGTACTTAAACCATTTATTTGGATGAACCTACCGATGGTGGATCAAACTTCGACTAAGAAATTACCACTAGAGAAAAGAAGAGAAAAACAACAGCAAAAAGAACACTGGTACAACTTGCGACGTAGATTGAATGTTTTGAATGAGCACCCACATGAACAATCATGGCTCATCCCACCTGGAGAAAATGTAGAAAATAAACAGCAGGTAAAGCATTGGCCAGAAATCATACTTTTACCAAAAATTTGGAATGAACTCCCCCAAGAAAAACAGTTAGGCTATATGGTAAAAGCTGGACAAAAACGAGGATACAGACCACAGTGGTCAGAAGAACTTCATGAACCTAAAGCTTGGAATGAACACCAAGGGGAACACGCATGGCTAAAAGAACGAGGTATGGAAAGAAAAGGTTATAGGCAGCACAAGAAGCAGCCACGGTCAGACATTCTAACTGAACCGAGGGCTTCAAAAAAGTTCCCAGAAAAAGAGCAGCCATTTTCTACGAAAGTGAATAGAAAAAGTGTTGGAGATAAGCAAAAACAAGAGCTACCATGGCTAGAATATGAATTACACCTTTCAAATGAACCACAACGTCTGAACCAGAATTATTTACGACAAACAAAGAACATTTTGGAAGATCTTCCCCGAATAGAACATTTAAGGTTAACTGTACAAGTTTCAGAAACAGCAGAGGATAAACAAGAAGAATCAGAAATGCTGCGTAAAGGGAAAAGTTATAGACACCACTGGTGGAAACTGTTATTTCATCCGGAGAATTCAAACGAGATCTTGAATGAGATCCCACAAAAAGAGAACTCATGGTCAATGGGATTACATCGTAAAAATGACGAAGGTAAGCAGCAGCAAGAACGGCAAAGGTTAAAATTTGAAGCACAAAGTCCCAATAAACAGTTAAAACGAAAGCATGAACTGAACGAGAGAAAAGAAAAAGATCAACAGCACCAAGAACGTCACTGGTTCAAGGAAAAAGTGCATGGAAATTTAACAGAAGATGAGCAGGAAGAACATCCTCAAGTCTCGTCGGAAAATGCCATTGGAAACACGGAGGACGACAAACAGAGAGAGGAGAAAATATGGGCAAAAAATTCGACTGAGCAAAGCAGAAGAAACATGTCAGAACAGGAAGAGGCACAAAATAAATGGTTAACTGAACAAAAAATAGAAAACCAACATTCGCAGAAGGAACTGAAAGATGTGAAACCTATCAAACAGGATGAAAATCAAGAAAATGCTCGAGTACAAGAACAGCTTGGAACTGATGCGTTGCCAAGGAAAAACGAAGGAAACAAGCAGCAGCAAGAACTAATCAACGCGGATCATTTATTTAGACCAAAAGACAAAGTTTTTCTGCCATTAAGTCCTCCCAGAAGAACTTCGAGACCTGAAATCCTTGGTATATTTTAAGTCGGCAAGGTAGGTATGTTTAAAATTGTATTGCAATTGTAACTGCAAAAGAAAGATGTTGGTTTTACAGTTCAATACTGGCAGCAGAGGTCCCAATTGAACACTGTAAAAGCCCCATAATAAACTGCAAAACTAGTTATTTCACATTTTATTTCTGCGAAACTAGCCATTTTACAATTTATGACTGTAAAATTAACAATTTTACAATAAAATTAGCTGCATTATACTGTAAAAACAACAGTAAAATACAGTCGACAACAGTGAAATACAGTTATAACGGCCACACGTTATAAAGACCATTCTAATATAACGACCGGTGAGAAACCCCCCAACTGTATCCCAATATACTCTATGTTTCACCTCTTATAGCGACCACTCGTTATAAAGACCGTTTTTTGTAGTACGGAGACGGTCGTTATATCGAGTCGACTGTACTAGCAGCAGAGGTTCCTGCTTAAAACTGTAAAATGCACTGCGATTAACTGTGACACTAGCAATTTTGCAGTTCATTACTATAAACTAGACATTTTACAGTTTACTACTGTAATTAGCAATTTTCTACTTTTTACTGTACAGTTACTGTAAAATTAGGTGTATTATACTGTAAAAACAAGATCTATTTTTTATAGTGCAAAAAAGAAAATTTTATTCTATACACGGTGATATTTGCTGCCAGTACAGTCATTCAGTGCTGTATTCTCAATCTGTGCTCCGAGAGCAATTTTCATATCGGGGTAAAATGAAACCTGATTTAGTTTCTTTAGCAAACAGCCGTTAGTCAATTTTTCATCCCAAGTTGCTCTCAGCTCCCCGATGCACAATTTTTTATCGCTCAATTCATCCAAACGAAGGCTAAGGATCTGAATAGGTGAAACTTGGAAATCATGTTTTCTTTTACCAAAACTTGTCCTATTCAATTTGGGGGGGGGGGGCACAATTATTCGTTACACTACAAATGGATGGTACAAAACTCTTCATGTACTTGAAGGCTCGTGGGCATTTGAATAACAATTGCATCAGTGATTCGCTAACTAAGCACCAGGTGCACAAACTGCCGGCAGCTATCTGAAAAATGCCTTACTTTAATAAAAATCAATATTTGATTTTTTTAGAAATGACTAAAAAATGTAAGAACCAATTGTGAATTTAAGGGTGAAATAAAAACACACACGTAAAGAACAGTTTTTTGCAGCTTTAAAACTGCTTTAAAGTTTTTGTAAACATGATATATCTATATACATAAAAGACTACTTCTGAAACCGTATGTCCGGGGTAATCTTCCAAACTACTGGACCGATTTTGACCATTTTTGCACCGTTAGATAGCTACAGTAACAGAGAGCAGGATAAGCTTTAATTTATTACTAAAAAGCTTAGTTTAAAAAAGTTATTATGGAAAATAGTAAATTTCATTTAATTTCCGAATTAAATAATTAAATTTTCAGTGCATTGTTGCAAAAATTTGGTTGCCATGCAACAACAATATTAATATTAATCGTGATGAAAATGTGAACCAAGGCTTCTCTGGAGTAAGTATGAAATTTATTGCTTTCTTAGGATTTTTAGATTCATCTGTGCCAATAATCGCTAACGAGACTAAATAAAAAGATAATTGATTTTGGCTACAGTTAGAGAACAGAAAATGTTTATTATAGCAACGCCTCCTAAATACTAAATGCCTGAAACTTCCCGGTTTTTAGCACAGAGCAAGATTTCATTCTACGTTCACGATACACTGCCATCTACCAGAGTTCTTCGAGAAAGAGAAATTAACGATTGGTTCATTTCTAAATTTAAATTTAAAAATCAACCAATCAAAAAATTTAACTCGAATATTGTTTGGATCCATCGCCAATAGCTGAAAAGTTCCCTTGGTTCACGATACACTGCCATCTACCGGAGTTCTTCCAAAAATTAACGATTGGTTCATTTCTGAATTTAAATTTAAAAATTAACCAATCGAAAAATAACAACGACATCATCGGATTGCCGCAAGATGGCGTTTAATATTGAACACATCTCTACGGTAGCGAAGCAAATGTTATAGGCATTTAGTATTTAGGAGGCGTTGATTATAGTCAAAAAATTTCTAAGTTAGGTACATAAGATGTTTTCACCAATGTAGTCACAAGGATATAAAGAAAATAATGATGGGACTTATTTTACGTGTAATGTTTGGAAATACTTGACTCCAGTGCGATTGATTTTACAGGGTGCGACAAAGAAACTTGCTGATTTTAATTGGATGCTAATTAACAAGGAGTGGTCAGAAAGGAGTGGGAAGAATCTCATTTTAAAGAGAGGGTCCTGAAGTTTTGTTATCTCATAGTTTAGTTGTCGCCATGCGTTGGACAAAGGAGCAACGAGCGTTCGCCGCCTAATCTTACTTTTCAAATAATCTGTCGGTGGTCGCCACTAAACGTGCCTTCCGAACTCTTTTCAAAATTCAGCCGGTTGTTCCCATTCCTGGCTGGGAATCGACTGTTTTGTGGGTGAAAACATTCAGGTAAAGTGACAGTGTGGCAAACAGAGGCCCAGGATGTCAACGGATTTCCAGAACCCTAGAAAATGTCGAAAAAGTGAGGGAGTCGTTTTTGCGCTCTCCCAGTCGTTCGGCGCGTAAACACGCTGCTGCTTTGGGGATTTTTGATTGGACACTGAGACGAATTCTTCAGAACGAACTCCAGTTTCATCCCTACAAACTTGCTGTGGATCACCAGTTGAGTGATAACGTCTCCTTGAAAGGTGACGTACCGTGGCCGGCCCGCTCTTCCGATTTGACACTCTGTGACTATTTTTTATGGGGGGGGTATCTCAAATCGATCGTTTACAACGACAAGCCCGGACCCTGCAACGCGTGGAGAACAGCATCCGACTTGCTATCACCAACATCCCATCAGTCGATATGCTCGAAAGAGTGCAACAAATCTAGGGTACATGAGTCCATCACTAACAGGGGCCGTCATTCTTCTCGATGTAGTTTTTAAATCTAACTAATACAAAAATTCAGAATGGGTACCATATCTTATAAAAAGTAGTAAACTGATACATGATGTACTTTTCCCTTAGTTGACTTTTCAAGTCTGCAAGTTTCTCCGCCGCACCCTGTACCAAGCTTATAACATTTCCGATTTACCTAAACATTATTTGTAGCTTGCATTTGTATTTAGGTGTGTAATACAGTTTTTTAGTTTGTCCAGTCAGAAAAAATTGCTATTAATTACAGAAGTAGCCATTGTGTGTATAGATATGCACTTCAATGTTGAAAAATTCAGGAACGAGTGTCACTAAAACATCATACCCGGCCGAAACCCGGGCAGGGCCGGGTACCCGGCTAGTATATACATATATTTTAAATAATGAATTTTCAATTTTCCTTAATCTACTAAACATTCCATCAACGCTATAAATGTGCAGTTATATGTTTATCTTCTGAGCCAATTTTCTATTACCAATAAGATAACGCTGCAAAATCAGGAGACACACCATGCAGGATCGTCCGTCTATACTTCTACACGTGGTTTAACCGGTTGGAAGGGGCCCTAAAGAGAGCTTTGTTTTTTGATCCAGATCAACTTCCGAGCAACCCCAGGTCTGGCATGCCCAGAGGCCCGAAAGCAGAATATTGCTAAATCGGCGACGTACGTCGCAGAACAGACATCGGGGCTGCAGAACAATTGTATTCAAAATTAAGCAACCAAAAAAAAAAAAAAAAAAACCGTTATCGTTCGAAAGCAAAAAAAAAAAAGTTTCGCTCGTGTAGCTCATGTCTCGCAGAGCAGCAGGCAATATTGTCGACGCCGTAATGGCAGGCTACCGACATTATTGCCTGCTTATCAACTTATCGTGCTATCGACTTATATGGCAGTGGCATATAGACCACAGCAGACGAGCGGACGACTTGACTTGAGCTTCTGAGGACCTTCCTTTTTCTCCGCAGAACTTCAGTGATGACATTTGCGCAGGCTTCGTTTGAAGTTCTGCAGTCCTTCTTATTTGGGCAACAGAACTTCAGCTACGAAACTTGCAGTACACATTCGTTATTCAAATAATGTTTCCAACGATTTTTTTTTCCACATGAAAATCGCGGGAACGCAAACTTAGTCTGAAATTCTGCGAGCCTTCACATTTTGGCCGCAGATCTTAAGTGACGAAGCTTGCGGTAGGTACACAAATCAGTTCTTCAAATTATGTTTGAAACAATTTTTTCGCAAAAGAGTCGCAGGGGCGCAGATTTTCAATTGAAGTTTTGCAGGTCTTCACATTTTATCCGCAGAATTTCAGTGACGACACTTTGTTTTTCTATTAGATATTCAGTTATGTTTAAAACCATGTTTCCTCATGAGGGAATCGCGGGGACGCAAGCTTCGCTTGAAATTCTTCGGGCTTTCACATTTTGGCCGCAGAACTTCAGTAACGAAGCGTGTAGTATAAATAGTTTTTCAAATTATGTTTAAAACAATTAATTCTTCCGCGTTAAAGAATCACGGGAGCGGGATTCGTTTGAAGTTCTGCGGGGGGCCTACACATTTTATCCGCAGAATTTCAGTGACGAAACTTGCAGTACAAACTATAGTTATTCAAATTATGTTTTAAACAATTAATTCTTCCGTGTTAAAGAATCGCGGGAAAACGGGCTTCGTTTGAAATTCTGCGGGCCTACACATTTTATCCGCAGAACTTCAGTGACGAAACTTGCGGTACAAATTAGGTATTCGACAGTGTTGAAAACATTTTTTCCTCGTGGATTTTTGGCATAAAAGCCTAAAAAAGCTATACTGAGCCAAACAATTGTTTAAAAGTAAAGGTGTCAAAATGAAAATGTTTGAAGAAAGAACCTGTAGAATTAAGAAAATTTTTGCTGAAATCAACACATGAATGAAGTTTTAAATTTTTAATAGTAAAAAACAGAAATCCAAACTTCTGAAGAAGGAACAATTTCCCTAACAAGTGTTTCAAAGAAGGATGAAAATAACTACAGAATCTGAAACGAATGTGATTGAAAGTTGGACAATCGCGAGGCAATCTCCATTGTACATGCAATACTGTCTGATTGACATTACGTGTGTTACATAAGGGCAAAACAGATGTCTATGAGTAAATCTGGTGTGGCCCAAAGAAAGAGGTATTACAACTTCTTTTCTGGTGATCTTTGATGACTTGAAACATTCGTCGAAGGCTGACAACAGTGCAAATAATTTCGCGACTCTCTCGCGCACGCGCGTACGCATGCACGCTCGCACGCACACACACACACACACACACACACACACACACACACACACACACACACAAAGACAGCATGTAAGTACGCAAGCATATATGGGTTATTCCAACGAAAATGGTAAAATCATGTCCGAGATAAAAGAATTTTTTTAAATCAATATTAAAAACTCCCACCCCAATAGTGTATTTTTTATTGGTTTTCCATTTAATTTTGTGCGATCAAGTATCAGTTGATTAGGTATAATTCATTTAGAAAGGACACAACAAAAATTATCTTTGTCAGAAGAAGGAGAAAATGACGTATCCCAGCTTCAAATTGCTAGAATTTTCAATGTGATTTAAAATTAAACTGAGATGTAACAACAAAATAAATGACACTGCAGTGCACAAAAGATGCTTCTAACACCATTTCTGCAGTTTATTATGCAAATGAAAAAAAAATTCCCCAAAAAACACTATTCTATGTTTCTCTATGTTTCGAATTGTCTACTCTGTTACAAGCCTTTTGAAAATAAAATAAACAATTTCATTCAATCTGATATATATTTTTTAAAAATATACATAGTATAGCTGCCGTGATTAGTTTGCTACATTGAATTATGTTGTCAACAACCAGGGTGAGCCTTATTCTTTTCTTATGGTAGTTAATTTGAACTGTTGGATGTTCATTCTGTTCCAGTCGATTTCATGATGTATATATTATGTGTATATTATATGTAAAAATGAGAAAATACTTTTTGGTAACATTTTGACGGTAAATATATAATGTATAAATCTACCTTGCAGAACAATTTTGGGCAAATAATTTTGCGTCGCAGAACATCACTAAGTATTCTGCTTTGGGGCCCAGAGGTATGGGTTTGGAATAGGAACTTGGAGGACTTTGTGGTTACGACTCATATTTAATTGCCCCAGTCAGCATTAACGAACACGGAGGATTTTATACCAGCTGGCAGCAAACCTGGAGCCCTCCAGTTCGGAATAAGGTGCCTTTCCGATCAGGTCACCGCAACCTGAAAGCAGGACACACAAATACAATAATCGTCGTAATAAAAAATGTAAATAAAACTTTGTCTTCGCTGCATTATAAGTAACACAGACAAGGGCAGATACAAGGGAGGGAGTGCTTGCCCCTCCCTTAAGGGACTCCCCATTGGAAAATTTTCAACATTGAAGGTCATAAAAGGCATTTTTCGGCAATCTTTGATGTTAGCAGAAGGGAGGTTTAGGGCTATCCTCAGGATAGGTTCCGCAATTGAAATCCAAAATATATGAGATTAACATTTGTAAACTAAGATTTGAAGTAAAGGATACGCAATAAAACCAATCGTCCCTCTGGTGTAACATTTCTCGATCCGGCCTTTAACCTAGGGTAAGAAAATGGAATGGAAAGTTACCTCTTAGAGAATATTAGTTTTTGAATTTGTTGTTTTTTTTACTAATATTTAATTTTTTTCTTTCCAGCTCAACATATGAAGGAAAAGAAACAAACAACCAAAAAAAAAAAGATTGCTGAAGCGGATTTTTAAAATTTAGCCGGTGTTGCTTCAGGGATCCAAAATGTTGGTTAACCCATTAATGCCTAGCGTCCCTTTTTAGGGACGGTCCAAAAAGTGTCTAAATTTACCAAAAATGAACATTTCAGCCAAATAATAGTGCTCAATTATTACTTTGGTATTGTTTCAATTCATTATTAACAGATTGCAGCACATAACCATTGTAAAGTGTGCTCTGTGGCCGTATAACCAGTATACAAAATATCTTTGAGAAAAAAACGTCAGGCATTAATGGGTTAAAATACGTGATGTTTGAAAACACACACATCCCTCTTACATGAAAGAAAAAAGAAATCTTTTTTATGTTAACTCTGGAGGATTATTTGAAAAAAAAAAAAGAAATACTTCGCCTTGTAAATATGTTACACAATAAATAAAAGTAACGCTTAGAAATGAACTTCTTTCTTGCGTTTCTGTTATTGAATTTGAGTTCCATATAACATACACACGGTGTCAAAAAATATTTGCGCAGTTTAAAACGAAGTAAAATTTCACTTAAACTTAGTCCGTATTGCAATACACCGCCAACTCGGCTATTTCGATCCATGGATTGCAGTGTATTGCATGTTCCTGCCTTAGCCCTTGCTTGGGGGTGGTGAATCACTGCTTTATACCAGAGTTCTTCTTAAAAAAAAAAAAAAAAAAGAAAAAATACGAGTTGTGCTGTACCAAGTGCGGTCGCTCGCTGGAGTTCTAGCTACCAGTTTTTTTTTTCGGCTCTCTTTGCTTTATAAGAGGATTTTTGCCTCCAGCTCGGCTAGTTTCGTATTCCACGCTAATGAGTGCATACTAAGCACGAAACTGCAGTCCATGGATCGAAATAGCCGAGTTGGCGGTGTATTGCATGTTCCTGCTTCAGCCCTTGCTCAGGGGCGGATATTCACTGCTTTAGTCCGTATTGTAATTCACCGAAGTTCATAAACAGGACAATTTCATCAATGCCTCTTTGTAAGGCCCCTATAAAAGGAGAGCTGACTTATCCGACAGTTTGGTTCCAAAAGTGAATGTGCGGAGCCACACAGGGGTGTCCACAGGGGGGATTATGGCGCAAGTTGCGCCATCAAAATTTTTGGGGGGATTGTTTAAAACTTATTCATTTATTTAAATTATCTATTTTTTTAATTTAAATTATTCACTGATTTTTTTTAAATGAAAATTATTCATAAATTTATTTTTTTAATTTCAATTATTTCTTTATTATTTTTTGTTTATTTGTTTATTTATTTAGTGTGTGTGTGTGCTTGGCATGACTGGAAGAGAAAAAAAGCGATTCTATTCTGCGCATACTTAGTACTTTTAAAAAATTGATAATATATATGGATGGTATTATGCAAAAAGGAGTTAACCCACAAAACATAAAAAAATGAGTTATCCAACTCTAATGGTAAAATATGTTCCTTTCTACATTAAGCAGAAATGATTTAAGCCCTATCAGCGTTTCAAGGACTAATACAGATAATATTTTAACCCACAATCCTTGAATCTTCAATATACCATTAAGTAAAAAACATTCAACCACTGAGTGAAGCAGCAAAACACTCATCCAACAGTTTGATGTTTGTTAGCTATTTCGGGACACAGCTTTCTGCCTAACGATTTAGAGTTTGGAGATCTTGAGTGCTCTTTAAAAATCCAACAGCGCCTAATACACAGACGTAGACTACATTAATGTTATGAAGGAGTGCAGGAGGAAAAATAAATTTGTTGTTAACAAAATAGAAAGACAAGAAATGGTTTCAATTCACAAATTATTGGAAAATACTACAAGCAGAAAAATCGATTCAAACAAAGATAAAGTGAGTTGGCTGAAGACCCATGAGATCAAAATTTTGAAAAGTGAGCCCTTCAAGCTCTACATGAAAACTAACACAACAGAAGGAAACGTGCAGATAATAGATATAGAAAAAAAGAAGAAAGGTCGACAACACAAGTCGTTTAAAGATATACAGTTGGATTCCTTATGGCTAACGGGTAAACCACTGTCAAAAGAAAAGATCAAAGACCTCAAAGAAATTTTGAAGCTAGTACCACAAGACTTAAAATATTTTTATAATTTCTTGAGAACTGCTCAACAGGGGGAATTTTCAGATGATGTTGACGGTTTTGGAGTTTCAAATGTGGACTTTGACATTGATGAAGATGAGGATTAATATCTTTTAAACAATTTTAATTATTTCTGAAAAACTGATTTTTTGAACAGCATTTTTTTATCAGTAAAACACATGATTCGTCATTAATAATGTGGGTTACCTTATTTTTTTAACCCTCCATTCCTTAATAACCTATAAAGTAAAAAGCATTCATCCAACATTTTTATTTTTTTATACAGAAACACTTGAAATTTTTTATTGAAAAACACATGAGAAAATAAGTTTAAATATTGCGTTCATGGTAACATATCAATGGTGTATTGATATAGAGCTCATGATTTGCCAGAGTTTGTTGACTTTAAAGCCCATTGTCTCAAAATCAGGTTTTAGTGGGTTGAGTCGTTTTTACATAACACCATCCATATATAAAAAAATTATAATTTAAAAAAAGAAATAAAAATATCAAAAAAAATGTTTTTAAAAAATAAATAAATATTTAAAAAAATAAATAAATATTTAAAAAATAAATAAACATTTAAAAAATAAATAAATTATGTTTAAAAAAATAAATAAATAAAAAAGAAGGATAAAAATAAAAAGCACAATAAAGTTGTGAAAAATTTTGGGGGGTGGAATTTCGCCATTGAGCTTTGGGGGGGGGGGATGGGCACCCCTGGAGCCACAGGTATCAGGACGCAATCGTGCTGCCTTATTGATGTTATACTATTTTTGTCTGTAAGAAGAAAAAAGTGCCGTATGAAAATGGGTTACATTACACTTGCGACATCAATGTCGATGGTTTTCAAACATCGATGTTTTCAGTGCGATGTGTTTCAGCAAAAAGGTGTGCAATAATGTGATAATTAAACTTCTTAAAAAATATTTACATAGTCAATCAGTAGTTGCAGTAGGGTGAGTTCTGGTAAGTGCGTACCCTTTTATTCAAAGTTCATGTTCTCAAGGATGCTGCTCTGTTGAAAAATCTTGTACACCCATAATTTTTTTTAGTTTCCTTTCCAGATCCTTTACTCAGATTTTCAAGCCTATAATATGTCAAATAAACCATAAGCATAGGTTTTGTGACCCGGTTTATGACACCTATTCTAAGGTACGCACTTTCCCTACCTAGCGGGGTAAGTGCGTCCACCTTAAATTATGTGAATATGAGCAGAAAAAAACTTCTGGCACATATTAAATATGTTAGGTAATTGCCTTGGGATAATTCCTAATACTAGAGATCAGCACTTGCTTGCATGGATGAAACGCAATCAGTGATATCCCACGTGTCTTTCGAACAACTGTGATTTGAAGATTGAGAGAGTTGCGTCTGTGATTCTTCCTTTGTCCTTTTAATAAGACCAAGTGTGCAAATGTAAGTTGTTTTTATTTAGTAATAATCACTTATAGTCTACATAGTTTATGTTGGTTTCATACATTTACCAGTCTGTGTTTAAGCCAGGGTTTGCACTTACCCCTTCTTAAATGTAAGATGAAACATGTGTGTCTAATAACGTTGTTGTAAGTGCGTACCCCTGTGATTTTCTTTAATTCTATTTGTATAGTAGGTCGTTAGGTGGCCTGAGTGAACAATTCGTTTTTCTTTCCTTTGAATAAATACGGTTTTAAAATATTTTTCTTATTAGAATCAGCAGCAGTAAGAAAAAACACAAAATAAAGAGAAAAAAAAAGAAAATAATTGATCATGATATGATACTTGTACTTTTCTTCTTGTGCATTGAAATAGTTTTTCACAAAGTGTTCTTAATTTTCTTAAATATAATGCATTTATTACTCCACCTTCGTTTTTTTGAATCAGTTGGTTCCTTATTTAGTGTTTCACTTACTTTCATTGCTTCATTGGTCATTCTGGTTTAAATTAAGTATAGCTTATGATTGCTATTTTCAACGCAAAATTTACTAACTGATATCTAAAAGCCAATATATTTCAGAGGTAATGAATAAAATTGTAATCTTATGCCGCATTCAATGTAAATATAAATACTTGATGGAAATAACGTCGGACTTATAATCGGCTTATAAAAGAGTTACAGCGCGTCTCGAAATGATAGGTCCACCCTTATTTTTCAAAATTTCGACTCTTAATTGAGAATAAAAATCACTTTTTTTGACAGTGATTATATATCTGTAATTGTTAAAACTATGTTTGATGAAATTTCTCAAAAAATGAATCATTTCTTCTTATTTGATGCAAATTTTCATTTTCAGACCGTTTCAAAAAGATAGGTCCACCTTCAGAAATTTTGCCCCAACCACGTTTATTTCCAAAAATTTGCATAAGTATCGTTGCTTAGTCTTACTACGGGATTATGCTTGCTGCTGTGGAGGTATTTAAACAGATTTGAACAGCACTTTGTAGTCAAACAAAACGGGTTGTCGTTGCAGTCTTTCGCTGGTTGAGCAGGGAAAAATTGATGCATTAAAACAGTCTGGAAAATCGAACAGAGAAATAGGTAAGCTTTTAAACAGATCACAAAGTGTTGCAAACATTTTTTTGCTATTTGGAAATGCTTATAGCAGTAAAAAATCATCTGGCCGCAAATCAAAAGTGACACCCCTACAACGAAGCACTATCGTAAGGGACCTAAAATCCAGAAATAATGAGCATATCCACTTTGGCCAAACAACTAAACCCTTCAATATCAAAATCTACAGTCCACAGAGCGGTAAAGAAGTTCGGCAATTTTCTTTACGGGAAAAGGAAAGCGGCTCCGAAATTGACTAAAAAGCACAAAGAAAAGAGATTGAAATTCGCACAGGAAGAGATGTCCTGGAAACAAAATAGGCATCGTGTGATATTCAGTGATAAAAAGGAATTCAACCTGGATAGTCCAGATGGTTGGCATTATTACTGGCACGATCTGCGCAACGATAGACAGATATTCTCGAAGAGGCAAGCTGATGGTGGTTCCGTTATGGTGTGTGCCCGACTCAGAGAGACAGGAAAAACTGATATAGCACTTGTAAACAATCGTTTGAATGCTGCTGGCTATAACAAGCTGTTTGAACAATATTTTCTCTCACAATCAGAACCCATTGGGGGCTCATTCTTCATGTTCTAACCGGACAATGCTCCTCTGCACTCTGAAAAGTCCACTTTTGAATGGTTTCTGGATAATGTTGTACATATTATCGATTAGCCACCTTGCAGCCCCGACCTGAATCCAGTAGAAAACATGTGGGGTATGCTCGCAAGAGCAGTGTATGCAGGCAGAAGGCAGTACAACAGTACTTGCAGACTTAAAAAGGGTTATTTCCTCCGAATGGTCAAAAATCGGGACAAATTGTTTGCATAAACTTGTAGAAACCATGCCAAATAGGATTTATGAGCTTATTCAGAAAAAAAACAGAAAAATTTCTTATTAATTCAACATTTATTTGATGCGTGGTTCAGTGGACCTATCTTTTTGAAACAGCTGTTTCATCTAATTTTAGTTTCCCTCATTATTCCTATTATTTGTAAATTATTTATGAGCTATTTTACATTGAATGAAGTAATGTAGTTTATAAAATAGTGCTTTGTACACAATACAAACTTTTTTTACCAGCATAACTTTCGTTTTTACTGGTGGACCTATCATTTCGAAACGCATTGTAGAAACAAAATTTAAGGTGAATTACGAGAGTCAGATTTTCCACGTAATGGTACACTTGCCTTATCCCAATGGTACGAACTTGCTCTGCATAATAGTACGCATATGCCTCATGATAGTGGTACGCACTTGCCCCATCATAATGGTACGCACTTACCCCTACCTTACTTTAACGAAAGGTAAAGTGCGTACTGTCATATAAACAAGTTTTAGTTAGAGTATTTCATCAAAATACCCCATGTATGCTATTAGTAGCTATTATTCAAAAAAAAAAAAACTTGCATTTCTTGACTTCAATTGCTTGGTATGACTACAAGAGAAACTGAAACAAAACCTTCTCAATCTTTACTTTAGAGTTTTTT
Organism: Uloborus plumipes; assembly: GCA_038373865.1. NCBI lineage: Eukaryota > Metazoa > Arthropoda > Arachnida > Araneae > Uloboridae > Uloborus > Uloborus plumipes. The sequence goes on from JAXGGA010005382.1 coordinate 65,569, forward strand.
TGAAGACATTTAAGCTGTCTCTGATTGTGTTTCGTCTATTGAATCCAGGCCTGAATTCTACCTATTGAAATTATCATCACACAGTTATCTAACATAGCCGATGTGTTGCAGAAGCCATTTCAGGAGTGTTCATATAATTCCCAGTGGACTTACCCTTCATTTACCCCGTGGACGCACTTACCAGAACTCACCCTATCAATTTTTTTGGAAAAAGTTTCCTATGGATTGTCAATGTTTTACGATCGATATCTTTTCCTTTCGCTGATTTGCTTTCACCTTTTTTCTTATTTTTAACGACGTTTTATAAACCGAAAAGTCATAAAAATATGCGATAAAAAGATTCATCGTTAACCTGTAGTTGCGGTATCTATCTTCGGTATCTGCAGAAAAGTGTTCTTTAATTACCTCCGATGATTTTTGGTTTATGATTTTTGAACTTCGTTGTTTTGCTTTCAGTGTTTTGTATTATTTCAGTAAAAAAATGTTTCTCGAAAAGATGCGGTAAAAATGTCACTTCGTTAATCAGCAGTTTCAGTACCTATCTCACTGGAAAAAGTTTTTTATAACTACCATCGATGTCTTACAGTCGATGTTTTTTTTTTCTAGTGAACTCTCACTTATGCGCCTGCCCTCGGGACCAACAGAAAAAGGAGCATAAGTGAGAGAGACGTATAAGTGAACAAGCCTATTTAAAGGACTAAAACGCAACATAGGTTCTAATGAGAGAGTGAATAAGAATGTTTATATAGAAAAGGGACCTATTAATACAGTTAGGCAATTACTGTAACGTAACTATAATGATAAAGATAAAACAAAAGTTGTAGCATACCTAATTACAAACTATTCCCTTTAAAACGATGCATAATAGATAATTGTCTCTCTCCGAACGCTAGTTCATGCGGAAAAAATGCCTTCCGTGAGTAATAAAGGCAAAAGATTAAAGAGGAAAGTAAAGAAAAATGTTATTTTTTAAAGAAAATAAATAAATTTTCACACATTTTAGGGAAAATTCGGCGCATAAGTGAAATATTTATCTTTAGAGCGACGCATAAACGAACGATACTATCATTATTTTGCCATAGAATGTGCTGGAACCATTCAAAATCATCGTATAAGTGGAAAAGGCACATAAATGAGACGGCGCAAAAGTGAGAGTTCACTGTATATCCGATTCAGCGATGTAACGAGGTGTTGCTGCACACACAAATTTTTGCGTAATAATATGTATAAAAAGATCGATGTTTTGAAACATCGATGTTTGAAGGCATCGACAGTTTTTGGTCGATGTATCAATACCATCGATGCTTTAATTTGTAACATCGAAGTTTGGAAACATCGATGTTTTGTAATCGATGTTGCACTCCTACATTACAGGAAGCCCTTTCTTAATAAACTATACTTGACAACAACTTAAGTTTACACTGAAATCACTACCACGCGGAAGAAAAACGGAGTTAACAGAAACCTTCTTGGCGAATTAGAGAAGATCGCCAACTGTGAGTGAACTCTTATTGGCTGGCGCGTTCGATTCAAATGGATTACGCTTCCGCGCTACTCCTTTCGTAACATTGAAAATATTAAGAAAATTACGAACATTATGACAAAAAAAAAGGCTATATATGCGTAGATGAAACACTTTAATCCGATTTCTAAAGGGAAGAATCCAATTTCACCCGAAATTTGGACACCGCGCAAGGAACTACTTCCTTTGCTTGTTCTCAGCTTATTTCTTTATAATCAAGAAAGGTTGCAGTCGAGTAAAGTGTTAAATTTGAGAAATAGTTATATTTCGAGATGCGTTTTCCTAATGCGTTTTATTCAGCTTATGATTATTAATATTACAATTATTATTTTTTTTGGGGCCAGAGCTACCAGGAACAACATATTATCGTGTTTCCAAGTACTTGAAAACTAAGACGGATTCAAAGCTTTCTTGGAACTAATGTCGGAAATTTCAGCTTGTCCTATAAAGGAGCTCTACCTCTGAGTGATATACACTGCCGTAAATATTCAGTTGAACCATATTGATCTGTTTGGTCTGATAGGGAATCCAGGTGGTCAGAAATTATGAAAGTACGAAATAAATAAATTACTTATAAATTTTCCCAAGGTACATAAGCAAACTACTATGTACAGTAAATATTGTATTTTTAATTCAAGAGAATGAAATATAAAACTGCTTGAGAGAAACTTACAGAAATGCATTGAGAAATACCGCCTAAAAAAGTACATTATTGTTCAGAGTCACTGTTTATTCATACAGTACATATACACTATATCACTAAAAGTATTGGGACTTTTTCAGATATTTGCATTTATAGGGATTTCTCAAGAAATAAAAGACCAATTGTTTTGTAACTTTAGTTAAAAAAATTTCATCCGATATTTTCCAATAAAAATTAAATCACCCACGCATTTAAGGAACTAAAGCAGGGGGGAGGGGAGAAACAGAAGCTTTTTTTGACATATTCATTCATTGTTACAATTTAATTACGTGGTATACATTTGAGTGAACTGCAATTGTTGATATGTGCCTAATTTCTGGATGTTTAGCAATTATTACCCGATCTACTGTAAACAAGTGTGGGTAAATATCTGTAAATAAATTTATTATGTTTTCCTCAGGATTTCAGTCGTCATTTAAGAAAGTTTGAAGATGCAACGAAATCGTAACACCGTCCTTCCCTGTACGACATCTTTAACCACGCTGATAAAAGAAGTGTTTCGCCCATGGTGTATATTTTATGTTTTGGCAATTAATTAAACAAGCAACATTATATCTAACCTCTAGCACCTGTCGGAAAATTTTACGCTGGTAAAATATAGCTGCGTTTTTCTTCAGTCTACAATTTTAAAAACATCGTGGCACACGATAGACCTTGTCGCGGCACACAGGTTGAGTAGCACTAATTTAAACTGTATATTCAGTGGTAGTTACATACGTCTGTAGAATGCTTTTACTAGCACATCTGTGTGCTGATATTATTATATTATTACTAACGAATATTTCCTATGAATTGTAATCTTCATGCATAATTTTGAGATTTTGTGCCTTCAAACATGTAATAGCAATGAAACTAACACAAACGTATAGCTTTTAACAGTTCAAAAACAACAAAAGAAACTATAATAATTTCTTTCAGATTTCTGCTGTTTTTCTAAGTTGAAATGGTTTCTATTTTCTTTTACTTTCCATCATAACCTTTTTCTCATAATTTTATGTACTACTTAAAGTTAATTATTTTCAGTGCATTAAAAGCTATTTTACAAGTACTTTTTCACCTGTTACATGTGATTATTACATGTTTTTAAAAGCCTTCTTATTTAAAAATTGCTTTGATACGTTTTGTGTGTTACGTATCTGTCGAACTGCATTAAACAATAAATGAAATTAAGCAGTAAGTCACCATCCCTAAACAAGGGCTAAGGCAGGAACGCATGCAATATACCGCCAACTCGGTCATTCCTTAAAGAGGCTGCAGTTTTGTCCTTATTATGGACTCATCCGTCTGGAATAGGAAGTAACAGAGCTGGAGGCCTAAATAATCTTATAGAAACAACGAGTGCAAAAAAAAAGGGTGACTACAATAGAATTTACATACCAATAAGAGGCCAGAATAATGGTACGGCGCAATTCGTAAATTTAAGGCAGAGTTTGGGTATTAAGCAATAAGTTAAAGCCCCGAAGCTTGGGTTAAGGCAGGAATGTATGTAATTTACCGCCAACTCGCCGCCACTTCTACAAAAATCGCCGCACACTTAGCGCACTTTTTTGGCACACTTAGCTTCAAAAGGATTTTAACCCATTAATGCCTAGTGTCTCTTTTTAGGGACCGTCCAAAAAAGGGTCTGAATTTCCCCAAAATGAACATTTCAACCAAATAATAGTGTTCAATTAGTACCTTGGTATTGTTTCAATTCGTTATTAACAGATTGCAGCACATGACCATTGTAAAGTGGGTTCTGTAGCAGTTTTAATTTGATCTTAATCAAAAATTACATCGTTCACAATTTCAAGAAAAAAAAGCTAAGTTTTCAAAGTTATTCCCAGCTTCTCAGTTTATGGTAATTGCTGAATTTATTTCTTCTTATAAAATGTCTGTTTAAATATTATATCGCAGGCAGAAAAAAAAATTTTAGTAAAAAAAGTATGTACTCTCTGGGGTCTATCGTAACTTTTAAGAGACGAGTTTTCTTTCCTTAATACAGGGTGACGAGAAATAACTTGGACACACATCATTCATTATAACTTTGTTGATAATGATAATATTGCAACAAAACTTCAAAAATAGTATGAATACATTATTCTGTCTAATATATTTAATCGTTTTAAAATTAGCTACCGTTAGTATTAATACAGAGTTTTAGACGTGTCACAAAATTTTTGGCTACGGACTGCAACTCAATGATTGGTATTTTACCCCTTTCCTTCCATAAGCATTTTTGTAAGGATACCAAAGCTTTATGAGTACACAACACACCCTTGTCTCAAAGATAAACCAAACAGAATAATCTGTGGGTTCAAATCTGGGGAATACGGGGGCCATTCTTGAGCTCCAATGAAGTTCGGAAAATGTGTTTTGCATCAATCTTGAGTGTCTTTAGCTCTGTGCAGGGAAAAAATCCTGTTGGAAGGATCATCTTTGGTTTTCAAATAACTTTTACGACCAAGGTAAGACAGCGTCTTCCAAAATGGGTTTACGGTATTGTGAGGAGGAGATCCTCACATTTTTGAATCGGCATCTAACGAAGTTTCCGGAAGCACGGCAGACAGACCGAAGTCCGCTTTTTCATCTCCACCTTTCATCGTGCGTTTAGAACTTGATGCAAGGGCGTAGCTAGGGGGGTGCAGGGAGGTGCAGCTGCACCCCCTAGATCAGAGCCAATAAGAGGTCACTGTGACCTCCCATTTTATTTATTTTTTTGACAAACCATCCATTATACCATCCATTGGTTAAAAGTGTGCATGACTGAATAAAGTATAGTTTCTTTGAGTTCATAATTTCTTCCTTTTTTTTGTGCAAATAGAATTTCAAGCACTTTTTCTTTTTCTTTAGTGCTTTTTTCTTTCTGTTTTTATTGAAAAATTTGACTTTTATGCTAATTTTTGGGAACTTTATATAAACTGCGTTATTATATCTAGTATTGATTACTTTTCAGAAAATGATAGTAAGCTTGCCTGTTTTTGAGGAGAAAATTTTTAATTTACCGAATGAAACTCAGAACTTTACTGAATGATTAAAAAATAAATAAATAAAATACAAGAACGCATTCTATGTCTACCAAAAGAGACGTGAGGTATCACGAAAATAAATAAATTAATTAAAGAAAAAAAATAAATAAAATAAAGAAGTTCAGCCTTGCAATACTGTCTCACTGTTTTCAAATTGCATCAGCCAATTTGTATCGTATAAGAACTTTTTGGGAGGTCACAGTGACCTCCTATTGGGGTGCCACTGCTTGCACCCCCCTAACGTGAGTCCTGGCTACGCCCTTGACTTGATGATAACTTCGACCGTTTACAACAGGCGAGAGTGAAGGGGAAATTCCCGTTCCACACACATTCAAACACGCCTGCAACGTCGCATTCTTGTGCTCCCACGTAACCGACCATCTGCCTTTACCAGATGCCTCGGCCGGAAGTTCGAACTTTTAAAAGAGGTGCGCACAAGAGTTTTCTCTCTACCTCTGAATCTCGTGCTGGTGCAGTGAGCATGCTGGTGGTGTCCGTCTCGCCGCGCGCCATTTCTTTGATTTGAATGAGGCGTGGACCCTGCGGGTGATGGCCCTGGAACAGGGGCTGTGCTGGCTGTGCCCCGGTGTTATCCCTCCCGTGATTAAAGTATGATGGAGAACGGGGAGGTGCCCCTGGATTCTGTTCCCAGCAGCTGGACGGTAAAGTTGAATTTGTTGGTACAGTCGAGCCCGCTCATTGGAATATCGGTTAAAAGAAAATCCCGCTTAATAAAGTACAGTTTCAATGTACCAAACAATTGTAATGCATTATTTTGATCCCGGATAATGGAATATCCCGCTTATTAGAATATTCGTGGCGAAATGGCTATTCTATTAAGCGGGCTTCACTGTATTAACAATGTCTTATGCTGAACGAGTGGCTGGTTTAGCTAGTAAAATGATCGTATGTTTTTCTTGCTCTCGAATATAAGAGCTATGGAAAAAAAACTGTTATATGTAGGGGAAGACCGCCTATATTGGACCACTGCTTAAATTGGACCTCGGGCTTAAAATCTAGTACAGAGATCTATGCTACACTTTAACGGTAGAAATATGAAGTTTTAGGAATAAAATCAATGTGTATGAAGTTTCACCAGTCTTCGAACTGTTTAGCGTGAGTTACGGCATGATTTATGTGTAAAATCTTATTTTGCGGACTTGTACTTAGTACTAAAACTTGTAAGCTGAGGTAAACTGCTGTTATAGCATGATAATCTATGTTTAATAAGGATTACACCTACATATTTACATGCGCGATTGTGATAATTTTTGACAGAGAAATAAGCTGAAGAATAAAAAATGGCATGTTTTCCTTTATTGGACCGAAAAAATTTTCCTATATTGGACCGGTAGTCCAATTTAAGAATATGATTTTAAGTAAGACTTTTTATTAATTGTAACATAAAATAAGTGACTCATCTGATTTAATAGCGTAGTTAAGATTATTTTAAGCATACTTTAACACTTATTCACGATATTCATTTTTTTATAAAGCACATTTTCTAGAAGCTGCAAATTCTCAAAATATATGTTTCTTTTCTCTTTTTCAATTAAGCTGCAGTTTCAAGTTGTTTAACATAATTATTAATTTAAATAAAATTTATGCTGGTTTACCGAGAAAAAAATGAAATTCTTCGATTTGTTCGAAAAGATTTTAAAAAGAAACACCAGTTTGAAGCAGTAATGAGTGGTGAACGTGTTAGAAACACACTGGCTATTTGCTGCATTGAGTGCAACAGAATTGCTAGCTCCCCCCCCCCTCCGTCCCCATGCTTCTTTTCAAAAGATTATGTTCCATGTATAAGCTTATCGTATAAGCACCCCCGGGTGAGCAATATGCTTGTCAAAAAAAAAAAAAGGTTGGATCACAAACGAGAACTCACACAATTGATACAACATTTCATCAAAACCGTTAAGCCAAGCAATGTAAAAAGAATGTTCCTCCAATTATAGATACGCACAGCACTTATATAAGAATATAGATGCAATAAACGTGGCTAACGAGTGCGATATAATAATGCTTTCTCTTTAAGCATACCATGTACGTAGATAAAGTGTTTATTCAGTCTCTATCTACATATTTTAATCGAGCATGTGATGCATGGATGCGAGAACATCTAATGAAATCCATTACCCAATATCGCGTAGAACTGTTTTGTAACTCTTATGGGCAAACCGCAATCAAGAAAATGGCAAATGCTGTGAGTTGATTCTAAAAAACAGGAGTTTGGTCTGTTAATTGATATGTGTTTAATGGCATTGACATGGCTGGAGCAGAGTTAGAGGTAAGTAGTCCAGATAAAATTACTCAAGGTGAAAATACTACATGCTCGGCGTAAGTTGTACTGTTGTACACCATGTACAAGAACCAGCTACGACTTAAATTGCTACAAGCTCTGCAGAATCAGCTGATAGTTCTCATCAAAGCATGATTGTCAACTCCAACTATAATTTTGTAAAGCCCCGGCTCACATATCACCTTACCTAAAAATAGAAAGAACAAAAAGGAGGGCTATCTCAGCAATCATTCTAACGCGGTATGAAAGAAGCATAGAACAGAAAAAGTCGCACAAGAAGAAGCATGTAACTGCATAAAACAATTGCTATTACAATATTCGCGATATAAAGTGCAAAACATGATTAAGTGCATGAAATGCCATCCTTGAGTTTATCCACACTGCCTAAGCGTGACCGAAGCAAAAGAAACTTTATTGAAAATTCTCCAAAAAAGATTTATAGTTCAAATATAAATTATTCTATGATTTCCTGGTACGGTCCAATTTAGGAAGCGCATGGTTCAATTTAGGCGCACATATTCCTAAAATGGACTTTTGCAACTTTTTATAACATATTTTTTTAAAAAATAATTTTCATATTTTCAGAAACTATAAGGTCCTAGGGTGGTTCCTGATTAAATTTAGCTTACGATGGCCTATTTTGCATGTTTGTTTTGCTTCACATTGAGCGACACAGGCCTCCTGTTCTTAGGGGGTCCAATATAGGCGGTCTTCCCCTATAAGCCTGTTTGTGGGCAAATTTCCTACTAAATCGGTAGCTGTTAAATACCCCTTTTGGGTTGAATAATAAATGAGAAAATGACATAAGTCCGTTCTATTTTTCAATACGATAACGTTTAATAGTGGTAGGCACTGTGTTGGCTGTATACTAGTTATAGAAATCTTTCAATACCGTAGCCCCCGTATGTTGTCAACAGGGGTCCTTGTACAAAAATATATACATGTAGTGATGTTTACTCAAGTAATTAAAATTTTGAAGTATCTTTTCTAATCTGAGTACTGTAATTTTTATGTGTTCATAACTTGTGTATTTTATCTTAAGCATCGGAGTTAAACTCCTGAGATGACAGTTGACTAGCCAAACTGCCGTCTAGTGATTTCCTTTTAGCCCGAGCTTTCTTTCTCGTGCTTTGCTTGTCATCACCCTTTTTTTACGGTATAACTAATTATTGTTATTCAATTTTCTTGTCCTGAGTATGGGACTTCATCCCTCGGTGATAGGCGCAGTCCAGGGTGAGCGGAGTTATTTTTGAGCGCTAAATGTGGCGCGGAGTTGGCGTTTCGGGTCGGAGCCTCCTTCCCGGGATTTACCGGCACCAGAGGGTATGACTTTTGCTACTCAATGGCGATTCAATGTATATGTCAGGGGCGGTAAACGCCGGAGGAGTTTCTGCTGAGTTCTTGTTTCTGAATGTTTTCTTTTGATGCTTTTTTCTTTGAGACGGGGCTTACCTGGGTTGTTAATTGCGGACACACACGCTAAATGTACTTCCGGCCGAACTGAATATGAAATGTTGTCATAATAATTCTCCCCGAGGAGAGCACGATTCATCTTTACAGGTATATTTGCTGATTATTTTTTATCCCTTGATCGACAAAAACAAGTGGTGTTTCCACACTAGCAAATATCCCACCCCAAACCATTGCAGTTAGGGGTCGTTGACGCCGCCAACAATTCAAGAAGTTCCAGGTGCTTCTGCTGACCTAACTCTATCATTATGACTATTTTGAGCTTGTTCAATTGAGAACAGTTTTTCATCTGCTAAGGCCAATTGTTTTCCATCGATCATCTGCGGCCCGCGTTAGCAGTTCTTTCCACATTTGGAGTCTTGTGCGTTTGTTCTTTGCTGCTAGATTTTGAGCGTCTTTCATTTTGTAAGGGAGAAGACTAAGCTCAACTATTACTATCAAACGAGTGGTTTCTATATTGATTCCCCCCCCCCCCTCTAGCAACCTTTCTCATTGAAATCCTAGGATTTCGTTAAACTCGCTTTTTGACCACTTTCCGGTCATTAGAAGTGTTAACTGTGCATTTTCTTCTTATTCCTGACCCGTTACCATCATGTTCGAGGTTTTTTAACTATTTAATTGTGTAGAAAAACGTGTGCTTCGCCACTTTTATTCGTTGAACAATTTCACATTTTTCGTTTCTTGCTTATGTAGTTCAAGTATGGCAGATCGTTTGCAAACCATAATGGTTATACCACCTAACTTACTTACACCTTTTTAGTAGCTTTCTGGGATCAGTTCTCTATCACAATATCATTAAAATTTCAATGGTATTTACAGATATTTGGATTGAAACTTCGTCCAAGTTATTTCTTGTCACCCTGTAAAACAATTATTTTTTACATGATGTTTTTTTAATTATTTTTCCTGTCCATTAATTATTTTATTTCTTCTTATAACAAGTCTTTTTAAATATTATATCGTAGGTAGAAAAAAAAAATGTAGTAAAAAAAGTATGTACCCTCTGGTTTCTATCTTAACCTTTAAGGGACGATTTTCCTTTCCTTAATAGAAAAAATATTTTTTACGTAATATTTTTTTTATTATTTTTCCTGTCCATTAAACACTGTTTGTAACTAGTATACAAAATATTTTGGGGAAAAAAAACGTCAGGTAGTAATGGGTTAAATCAGTGGTTCTCAACCTTTTTACAATTACCGCCCCCTTTATGATTGAAAATTCTTTCAACGCCCCCTTTGAGAACGGGCGTAAAACTGTAAAGGCAAGGGAAGATAAAGCATGTTTCTGGACCGGTTTAACTCTATAATTTTGCCCAAACAGATTGTCAGAAAATGACTATAGAGCAGAAAAACTTATGCTTGATGTTTTTTTTTTTTTTTATAATGTTTTCTTTTTTAAACCGAGCTTTTTTTTTCTCTGAAAAGCTCAGTCAGAGTGATAATCAAGTGCCTAGAATGGGACCATTAAATGAGTGATTCATTTTTAAGGTAAATGAGAACGGTTTGAAATAAAAATGCACCGTTTTCAACATTTTTATTTGAATACAAATATATTTTGAAAACTACACCACGTTCAAATAGTTCCTTGACCTGTCCGATTCCAAACATTGTGTACAGTGTTGTTCTTATTTACTCGCAACTATACAATACGCATCCTCTATTTATTTCGTACGTATATAGGATTTTACTGTGGAAGGACAATAACAAAGCTGTACCTTCTAATTTTCCCAGGAGCGACAAAGACTTGAAACTATGACCCATACCTGTCACCCTTAAAGATTATAAATCAAGTTTTAATTTAAAAAAACTGAAATAAGGTTAATTTCAAAGAAATTCTTTTTGAGTAATTTATTACTATTACAAGAGTTATAAGTATACCTTAGCTACATCAGGGTAAAGATGGCGGTGAGATATTGAAGGTATCCCCCGAAATTAGTTTGGAAAACGAAGTCTTAAAAATTCAGTTTCTTCAATCTTAGGTTTCGGTTTCGTGGGGTCAGATTCCGCCCAGGTGAAAACTGACGCGATTTTAGGCAATTTTTGACAACGTTAACTAGGGAGAAAGAGGTCTCTCTTAATGATTTTTCAAAATTGAAGTTAATTTAAGGCTAAGTTATACAATGTTACGGAGTCAGAGCTATTTCTAGCGTTTTCTGAAAATGAAGTATAAAAAGCGCGAACTTAAACTCTGAGGAATGCGATTGTTAGTTATCTTTGGTGTTGTAAAGTCAGGTCTGTAAAGAGTCTGTAAAGTCAGGTGGATCTCATCCAAGGGCATATACAAGGGAGGGGCGATGGGGGCGATCGCCCCTCTCTTGACGGACTCTTCTCCAGCAGTTTTTTGATTTTGAAGGTCAAGAAAGGCAAATTTAGTTGATCTTTGATGTTATTAAGGGAAAGGGTGGGGATTCGGGGCTGTGATCCGATTTTTTTCGAAATGGAAGACCATAATATTTGTAATCAACATGTTTTAACAATGATGCATGGCGAAAAAAATGGGCAAGTAAAAAAAAAGCAATCGCCCCTCCCTTGGAACATTTCTGGATCCGCCCTTGATCTCATCTAGACATTTTTAGAAACTGAACTAGTAAAAACGCTTTAGGATCCCCCATGCCCAAAACATGTTCTTTTCAAACACATTTCAAAAAAAAAAAAAAAAACCCACCGCCCCCTTACCGCCCAAAAAATGTCCAACGCCCCTCCCTGCCGCCCAAAATATCTTCACCGCCCTTCAACATCTTCCCACCGCCCATCGGGGGGCGGTATCGCCCCCGTCGAGAACCACTGGGTTAAATCATTATTCAGGTTTAATTCAGATAAAATCACTTTTTAGACGTTGAAAACATTCATTAAAATACAGATGTAGCACCTTAAAATTTACCGGAAACTCAGGTTTTTGAGCCTCGGATTTTAGAGACTCCTATGAAATTGAATTCTGTTTATTTTTAGCAAAAGATTTATATGCTAAATAAAATTCTTGAATTTTTCAAACATTTTCTTACATTGCGACGTAATCAATAAAGAATCACTGAAACATCATGCTGAGTACTCCTTTATTACAGTAAAAACCAATAATTTTTCAGAAAATGTTCTCCAGTTTCTTCATTATCTTTACTTTACTTATTGCTGTTGCTGCTGCTGTTCTTGTGGGGATCGTTTACATGGTCCTCGTATACATCGAAGCTGTCCACTTCGTACCCATTCTGGTGATCGTTCAGAACGTCCAGTATACTCCTGCGCTTGTTCTTGTACTTGTTGCTGTTGTTGCTGCTGTTGTTCTTGCGGAGACCGTTCAGCTCGTACTCTTTCTTCTACTTGTTGCTGTTGCTGTTGTTGCTGCTGCTGTTGTTCTTGTGGGGACCGTTTACATCGTCCTTGAATGCACGGAGACTGCCCGCTTCGTCCAAATTGTGGTGATCGTTCAGAACGTCCCGTATACTCCTGCTCTTGTTCTTGTACTTGTTGGTGTTGTTGCTGCTGCTGCTCTTGCGGAGATCTTTCAACTCGTGCTCTTTCTTCTACTTGTTGCTGCTGCTGTTCTTGAGGAGACCGTTCAGCTCGTTCTCTTTCTTCTACTTGTTGCTGTTGTGGCTGCTGCTGTTCTTGCGGAGACCGTTCAGCTCGTACTCTTTCTTCTACTTGTTGCTGTTGTTGCTGCTGCTGTTCTTGCGGAGACCGTTCAGCTCGTAATCTTTCTTCTACTTGTTGCTGTTGCTGTTGTTGCTGCTGCTGTTCTTGTGGAGATCGTCCAACTCGTACTCTTTCTACTACTTGTTGCTGTTGCTGTTGTTGCTGCTGCTGTTCTTGCGGAGACCGTTCAGCTCGTACTCTTTCATCTACTTGTTGCTGTTGCTGTTGTTGCTGCTGCTGTTGTTCTTGTGGGGACCGTTTACATCGTCCTTGAATGCACGGAGACTGCCCGCTTCGTCCAAATTGTGGTGATCGTTCATAACGTCCCGTATACTCCTGCTCTTGTTCTTGTACTTGTTGCTGTTGTTGCTGCTGCTGCTCTTGCGAAGATCGTTCAACTCGTGCTCTTTCTTCTACTTGTTGCTGCTGCTGTTCTTGCGGAGACCGTTCAGCTCGTTCTCTTTCTTCTACTTGTTGCTGTTGTTGCTGCTGCTGTTCTTGCGGAGACCGTTCAGCTCGTACTCTTTCTTCTACTTGTTGCTGTTGTTGCTGCTGCTGTTCTTGCG
>JAXGGA010005383.1:0-78765 GCA_038373865.1 Uloborus plumipes
TAAATAATGGCGAAGTGTTGCCACGCGTAGCGTCTCTCCGAAATTCCTCGAGATGAGAGCACGAGGAATAAAAATTTATACAGATTGACGTCGAAATATGTGGGTTTTGAATATTGTTTCCAAAACATTTTAAAATGTTTCACGATATTTTCTACTTTTTTGCTAAATTAAAATTTATACAGATTAACGTCGAAATATGTGGGTTTTGAATATTGTTTCCAAAACATTTTAAAATGTTTTACGATATTTTCCATTTTTTGCTATTTTCCTTTTGAATTGTATTTCGAGAAAAAAATTGCTCAGTAATCATTTTTTCTGATGAATAACTTATTTAAGCAATTGAAAAAGTAAAAAAAAATGAAATTAAAAAAAAATCGGAAACAAAATATATTTTGACATAGTTCTATGTTTTACGACCCATATCCGTTATAATTCGGGATTCAAAACGTCGAACTACGTAGGCACAGCGTAGAACTATGTTTTTGTGCTACTAGGGATTATGACGACCTATTTTCTTCCTCCTTAAAAAGGGACATCTAACAATTTTTAGTAATACCATATGCATTAAAAAATAGTTGCATATTTTTTAGCTTGTGCTTTATTACAGAAAAGAGCGAAAATAAACAATACAAAAAGAATTGATGAAATGTTATATTGTTTAGTGCACAAATTTACTTGATAAATTAAGAGCTTTTGATAAAGAATCTGCGATCCAGTAACGCGGTGCACTTACGCCGGCTTTTCGAAAAAAGAAAACGTTAAAGAATATTTTACTTTAAATTTTTTCCCTGTGAATTTTTTTTAAGGTAATTATTTATACTAAATAAAAAAAAAAAATAAACGTACTTCAAATAAAAAACGAACTACAAAATACTACTTGAACTGCTAAGTACATTAAGGAAAACATTAAAGACATATTTATGTCTATGTGTGCTGACAAGACGGTGCACTTTCGCCCACAGGCTTTTGGAAATAAAATTCAAATCCCAGGTAGCACATCATACCGATCGACGTAGAAAAATGTGCAAAAAAAAATATAGAACTAGATTGTTTTCCGATGTCGATCTTCCGGAAAACGTAACATTTCTGTTATATGGTTCTATATAGTTTCTGAATATAGATCTAGATTGTTTTCCGATGTCGATCTATGTAAAAAAATTACTCTTTTCGAACGTAGTTCTATATAAGTTTTGAATATAGAACTAGATTGTTTTCCGATGTCGATCTTCCGGAAAACGTAACATTTCTGATATATGGTTCTATATAGGTCCTGAATATAGATCTAGATTGTTTTCCGATGTCGATCTATGTAAAAAACTTACTCTTTTCACCCACTGGCGGGTTTTAACCGTGACTTCATTTTTGATCCGCCATTTTGGATCCATTATCACCGCCATCTTGATTTTAATTATTTAATTAATTTATTTAAATACTTAATTTAATTATTGATTGCTTAATTACTTTGAATTTGAAATTTTCATTCCGCAGGATTCGAACGCGGGTCCCTTGTGACTCCAGCCGGACATGCTAACCACGAGACGGTACCTGCTCTTATCGAGGGAGAAAAATAACACTTTAAAAGGAAATGTTTTTGCAGAAAGCGCCATCTATGAAAGACTAAGGGCGCAAAAGTGATAAGTTAATATTATGGTGGCAATAATTATAGTGAAACTAAAAAAAAAAATCGTCTGTCAGATTTATTTGAGTAGCGGATGAAACAACGAGTGAATCAAATGAAGCCTGATTGATTTAAAACGTCAAAAAAAAAAAAAAAAACTAAAATAGTAATAATAATAATGACAATAATTGAAAAAAACAAGGAAATAAATAATAAAATAAAAAATAAATAAATAAATAAATAAATAAATAAATAAAATAAGTAAGTAAAATGAATAAAGATGGGAAGAAAGAACTAAAAAAGAATTTTCGAATGAAGTCGATATAAAACTTTCTTCGATATATTTCTATATTTTAAAGTCACGCAGAAGAACGTAGAACTATGTCGTTTTAGAATTATTTTTAATTCTTGGAGTTTTAGAGGTTTTCTATATTTATTTATTTATTCAGTTATTTTTTTGTAATGTGTTGAAAAGTTTATTTTACTAGATGTTTGCTTTAAAACAGCTACAGTATTAAACGAAATGAAATTATAAAGAATGTCGAAAAAAAATATTTTGATATAGTTCTATGTTTAAAAGACAATAATTATGGTAAAACTAAAAAAAAAAAAAAAATAGTCTGTCAGATTTATTTGAGTAGCAGATGAAACAACGAATGAATCAAATGAAGCCTGATTGATTTAAAATGTTAAAAATAATAATAATAATAATAACAATAATTTAAAAAATAAATAAATAAGTAATAAAATAAAAATAAATAAATAAATGAAATAAATAAGTAAGTAAAATGAATTGGGAACGGAAAGTAACTATAGAGGGCGCTACAAATAGGATAAACAAGACATCGCCTATGCTTTTCTAAGCAGACGATTTGCTTTTTAATTTGTTGATTTTACTATTATTTTGGCCCACTTTTCTCAGTTTAGGATCGTTTCGTTTATATTTGTTACTGTTGTTTCATTTTCAATGCATTGATCATTATTTAAAATGTTTTTTTACTAAATTAACCGTATTTTTTAACATCGCGTGAGATAAGCTAGCACTAATGTTGCTTTTTCAAAATGCTCAAGTCCTTTTAAATCTTTTCTTGTTTAAATCTCTCTCGTTGTTGAATTATAGATGAATTAAATAAATGCAGATTAAAGACGATTGCAAAGACGCATTTAAACTTTAAACTATTGCTCAGAAAATTGGTTTCGTCTAAGCATGGATGAGAGTAGGAGGATCGTGAGTAGGATCGGAGCTCGGAGCATTTCACGACAACTCGGTTTACAACCCTGTATTTGGCGTAAATTTTCTCTTGCTTTTCATTGATTGTTTTGGCGCGGCGCGGAAGTGAGGAGAAGGATTTGGCTGTGATGGAACAGTGGTTAGTATTTAAAGCGGTAAATATTTTTATATTTAATATTAGTTTAATGTTCTTTAAAATAAGCATATGTTACAGTAACAGTGCTCGTAATGATCAATGTAGTAAACTGCGATATTGAATTTTAGCTTATATTAAACAGGAATTGTAGCGATTTATTTACAAAACTGTTCCGTGCTAATGTTATGAGATCTCAATTTCCTTGTTTAAAAGTTTAGCTATGAAGATATCTCTTCTTTGCTTTTTTCTCTTTTAGGTACAATCACGATGCAAATAGAGATCACACACTTCTTGGAAAAACTCAATGTGTTGATTTTATTTCAATTGAAAATCTTTTTAGCAATGTAAACATTTTATTACTGTTTAATTACCTTATTGCATTGTTTTCAAAAACTTGAAACAAGAAATGAATTTTTATGGTTGTACTTTCTGCTAATGGGGGCAGGTGCTACAACATTGGAGCCTGGGTTAAATGGGACTGAAATTTAAAAAATATGTTTGCATAAAGCCCCCCCCCCTTCCCCCAGAAATATATTTGGCTTATGGTCCCAGGATATTTTAATCAGGCTCTGGTTTTACGGAAAATCTAAAGCAGATTTTGTGCATAAACATATGATTCTCTCTCTCTTTTTTCTAAATGAAAACACTCCAAAAAAAAAAAAAAAAAACAGGAAAGAAGTGTGAAGAAAGGAGCATTAGAATCTACTCAAAATATATTAAATAGAAAAGCTGATTGAAAATGAGGACATAAGTTAAGAAAAAGACTCCCTTAAAAAGTTTTGGCCAAAATTTTTCGCATTTATAGTTTGTTTGCACTTCTATATTCTTAAGAAAAATGATTTTAAAATTTCCTAACACACTTGTCATTACTTTCAGTTTTGCATACAAACTATCTGATATTGAATCCTCGGTATTTTAAGTGAAATTTCTACAGCAGAGCCACGGAAATCCATTACGACTTTTGCCTATTTTTGATTGATTTAAATTTCTCCACTTCACTCACCAACCGAAATAAAAAAAATTCATGTGTGCGTGAAATCTCGCCATAAAAGCGATAACAAGCTAAACCAGTAGAATGCCCTAATTATTGCCAAAAGTGAGCATGCGCAGTGAGTGGAATCTGGTTATCGCGAAAGGTACTCGTGAGTAGGATGAGTGACAAGCGGGCAGAAGACAAGTTTTCTTATGACGGCTTTATCACATAAATCAGGAATATTAACTCTTGAAATACAGTTTCTGAGAATCTAACAACTTTAGACCTTTTCATTTTCGTTCAATTCGTTAAGATATACTGAAGATATTTTTTTCCTTTGATTAAATAGTTAACACACAAATCTACGAGAAATCGCGACCTTATCCTATTTAGATTCTCTCGCTAGATGGCGTGTTCGTTACTTTCAGGTCCCAATAAAGATGGGAAGAAAGAAATAAAAAAGAATTTTCGAATGAAGTCGACATAAAACTTTCTTCGATGTATTTCTATATTTTAAAGTCACGCAGAAGAACGTAAAACTATGTTGTTTTAGAATTATTTTTAATAATTGGAGTTTTAGAGGTTTTTTTTTATTTATTTATTCATTCAGTTATTTTTTTGTAATGTGTTGAAAAGAACATTTTACTAAATGTTTGATTTAATACAGCTGCAGTATTAAACGAAATGAAATTATAAATAATGTCGAAAAAATATATATTTTGATATAGTTCTATGTTTAAAAGACAATGATTATGATAAACTAAAAAAAAAAATCGTCTGTCAGATTTATTTGAGTAGCAGATGAAACAACGAATGAATCAAATCAAGCCTGATTGATTTAAAACGTCAAAAAAATAAAAATAAAATAAAATAAAAATAAATAAATAAATACATAAAATAAAATAAAAAAATAAAAAAAATAAATAAACACGAAAAACGAAAAATAATAACTAAAAAAATAAATAAATAAAATGAAAATAAATAAATAAATAAAACAAAAAATAAAGAAATAAAAAAACTTAAAAAAAAAAGACTTTTTGAATGAGGAACTTATTTTTTTTCGATATACTTTAAAGTCATGCAGAAGAATGTCAAACAATACCGATTTTGAATTATTTTTGATAATTGCAGTTTTAGAAGTTTTATTTATATATCTATGTTTAGATTTTTTTTTGTAATGTGTAGAAAAGCATGTTTAGTTCGAAACAGCTAAAGTATTAAACGAAATGAAATTAGAAATAATGTCGAAAGAAAAATATATTTTGATACAGTTATCTGTTTATAAGACAATGAGTAGGCTAAAACTAAAAAAAAAATCGTCTGGCAGACTTATTTAGTAACAGATAAAGCAACCAGATAAGATCAAATGAGACTTGACTAATTTAAAGCGTGTTAAAACACAAAATGTGATGATTTTTTGAAGGGAGGTCGATATAAAACTCTTTCACATATTTTCCTATATTTTAAAGTCATGCAGAAGTGCATCGAAGTATATAGTTTTTAGATTGTTTTCGATGTTTAAAATTTTAGAGATTATTTCCCCTCATGTGTCAATAAATATATTACTAATGAAAAATAAAAACAGTTTTAATTTTCCCTTCTGATTTAAAACAGCTAAAATAGTTAAATTTATGAAAATTCAAACAATGTTGAAATAAAAAGAAGCTATAACATAGTTCTATGTTAAGATTTAATATAGATCGACGTCAAAGTACGTCAGTGTCTCAATATTTTTTCCCCAACATTAAAAAACGTTGTTCGACGTTTGCTATTTCACTAATTTTCTTCTAATTAAAATATAAGTAAGAATATCGTTGTAAAAAAGCTTTAAATAATGATTATTTAATTTTTAATGTCAAAATAAGTTGTTAAAATGACTTTTTTAATAAAGTCGGTGAAACAACATATTTCGACGTAATTCTATGCTTCCAAAACCTTATTCTTTATTCAAACGAGATTCAAACGTCGAACTATGTTGGTCCCACGTCGTTCTATATTTTTGTGCTACTTGGGTAGGGTAGACAGACCAGTGAATGACCACTTAAGCAAAATTTCATTTATAAAAAATCGTAGCAATTTTAAATACTGTAATATTTTGTTCGTGATAGTTTAAATAGTTTTATTGATCTATGTAAATGCGTAAAAAAAATGATGGAAATTGAAAGGTACCGCTTCCGGCTTTTTGGGGTGTTCGAAGGAAAAATGGCGCAAAGACCCAGTGAATGACCACCTCTGACCCAGTGAATGACCACTAATTTGACCAGTGCATGACCACCTTAAATTTTGAGTTAGAAATACTTGAAGTTGGTTTTAGATATTTTCACTTTTGTATATTTTTATATGGCATGTAGTGATCCATTACTTTTAGTGTTTATTTATGTATTACATTTCGGGTTTATTTATTTATTTATTCGATCTTTCTTTTACATCGTAAAGGTAGTATTGTAATCGCGGCAGAGGTGGCGCTAGGAAATGCCCGACAGGGGGGCAAGCTTGCCCGACAGGGGGGCACGGGTATAATTTAAAAATTTAGTCACGAAAATTAAGTTTCTTATAATATGCAGTTAATTTTAATTGAAGGGATGGGGTTCGGGACTCTCCATCGTAAATTTTTTGAAGTCTAAGTAAAAAAATAGCTATTATAAGCATATTTGATAGCGTTAGAAAAAAGTTTGGTTTCGGTGACTCTCCTGCGAAATTGAGGTTTAAAAATAGTATATTAAACGAGTTTGAATGATTGGGGTAGGAGCACTCCCCTGAAAATTTTTCGAAATTTAAACCCCAAAATAAAGAATTGTTTTCAGGAAATTATCGTGGATGGCGGAGGATATTGCTCAGAGAGAAACTCCTTGTGACTTTTTTGAAATTCAAGTACTAAAAACGCTTTTTTAGACAATCTTTAATTATGTAGAGTGGCAATGGTGCACTACACTGGATATATATATATATATATATGTTTTTTTTTTTTAGTTTTAAGTCTAAAAATCCCATTTGTTGGCAATTTTCGATTAAGTAGCAGAGTTTTATTGCAGATTTCTTAATTGGAGAGGGACCACGTGTGGTACAATTTTTAATCAGAACCTCTTGTTTACAGTTTCTACTTTTGAGAAATAAAGTGCTTCTTATTTAAAAAAAAAAAGTACAGGGTCATCGTTTGGTTCGGGACTCTTCCCCGAAATATTCTTAAAATTAATTCCTAAAAACGCAATTATTGGGGGCCTTTGACGACGATAGGGTTAGGGTTGTGGGACAGAGACTGTCTCCCAGAAATTATTCAAAATTGTCTCAAAAACAAAAATTTTATATTCTTTTTTTCGACAATGTTTTTGAAAATCTGGTTGGCTTTATAGGTTGTTGTTGTTTCTTGGGTGGGGGGGGGGAGGAGTAATTTTAAAATTTCCTATTTCTTGATTTTTCCCCATTAAGAAAAACGAGAAGCCAACCCTTGTCAGCAAGTAATTGATATGTTTCTATGAACGGAATATTAGAGTAGTGTAAGTTTAAAGGGGGAGGCGGCCCGGTGACCTAACTGATGAAAAATCGCTCAGATTGGCTCTCGGTGACGGCCCTGGTCAGCTGCCCCAATGAAGCAATAGCGGTTTTTATTATTGTTATTATTTATTTATTTCAACTGCTGCTCGCAAAGGTTTCTATGATGTTACTTTTCCTTTCGGTTAAAAACATTCGAAAATAATATTTCTTTAGTTAAAAGTTAGATTATAGGAAATCCTTAACAAAGATTTAAAGAGCACATTTCCTATCTAAATTTCACAGAAAAAAATTTTCTCATATTAATTCATGTCTTTCTGTACATTTTATTTATTTTTTAACACTGGGAAGGTTTTTCTCTTTTTTTACATTGCAAAATGAGATTGACGACTCCTTACCTGGAAACCTGGCAGGGGATCGGGAGAACGGCCTTGTGTTAAAGAATTGCACAACAGTGTGATTCCATTTGTTTACCTATTTGCTTGAAATTCGAACCAAAGAAAAGAAAAAATGTTTTCTAAAGTGCAAGAAAACTATTTTTTTTTTGTATGCACGGTAAAACATTTAAAATTAATGTAGGTGCAATTTATTTTTTCTTTTAGATCAAATGTTATAAAAGCATTACAAACAACCAACAGCAGTTACATCCTGCTACTATTATTTAATAGATTAATGGAAAAATCATATAACGGTAATCTCATAATGCGACAGTTAATTAAAGCGTTTGCTACGATTTATAGATATATGCTTCCCATTTATTGACATGTATTTTAAAATGAACACATGCATTTTAATGAAAAAAAAAAAAGAATTAAAAGCAAACCAAAATAATTTCTGTTTGTTACCTTGTTGATGAAGGAAAACGTTTCAGTCTACCTATCATAAGGTTCAAGGACAATCCCCACCCAAAAAGCCCGATGGAGAGAAAGTCCAGCAGATACGAACGACAGGAAAAAAATTCTTTCGACGAAAACGTCTTTCTTTCGTATGCTCCTTTTACTTTTCTGAAGCCGAAGCCTTCGAGCTCCCGCCAAAAATCATCCCGCCCCCCTCCGACCGACGACACCTGTTACACTAATTAAAACTGTCTGACACTGCACATCATACAATAGTGATTGGCGATGCATTTCCCCCAACCCTGGATGCAATTCGCAATTCCGGAGTCCTGAGAGGGGGGATGTCTTTTCCTTTCTTCACACAGTCGTCGGGTCTTACGTCCCCTAATCACCCACCCCTTCTCGGCAGTTGGTGGCAAAGGCCCTGAGAGAAACCAACGCCTAGTTCACACACTAGACACACGTGTCTAGCTCAGATTCTCAGAAAGAACTTGCCACCCTGCTGGCGATTTGCGGGTGCGTACCTCTGGTTTGAAAAAGAAAAGGCAAAATTTTCCTTTCCCACTTGAACAAAAATAACTTTCTCCAGCAGAACTTACGTTCATTCAAAAGAAATACGACGGCAGCAACTCGATGGCAGCAGAGTCCTGAAGGTTCTCGTGTTCCAAATTAGTCTGGAAGTGCGTACTTAGTCGAATAATTGGAATATCTTAAGAAAAAATAAAGTTTTTTCAGTTGAATGATTTTATTGCAATAATTTTACTGATCTGTCGGAATCAGAAAAGTTTTCGACACTTAGATTTCTGTCGGAAAATTTGATCGTCGGAAAAATTTTCCCGACGAAGTTAAAAATTTTCCCCGATGGGGGGGGGGGGGGGGCAAGACGTTTCCGACACGGGGGCAATTGCCCCCCCTGCCCCCTAGCTGGCGCCGCCACTGAATCGCGGAAAAACTTCCCCTCAATTTTCGACCTAAAATGTTTTTTTAATCACGCATTAATGAATGCTGAGTAGTTTTTTCGGCCTATTTGCACATGCATTTGTACCTACGAACGTGTGGACAACAGAAAAATACATGTTGGCTTTCTACGTATGTAGGTATGTATTCATCATGTTTTATGTATGTATCTCGCATAACTCAAAAACTGTGTGGCGTAGAAGATTGAAATTTCGCATGTGAACTTTGAGTGGGGTCTAGTTATGCGCCTAACCTTTTGGTTACATTCGAATGTTCCCAAGGGGGTCTTTTACCCCTGTTTGGGGTAAATATGTTTATTTCAATGCAGAATTAAGGGATGTTGTAATTTAGCAACATTATGCTGATAGATCGCTTTACTTCTGGTCGCCAATTTTTCGTCGCCAACTTGGCGACATATCGCCATGTTGGCGACAAAATTGGCAAAAAATGACTTTTTTTAAAAATTTGTTTTTAATTTGGCGCTTTCGGCGATATTGAGTGAAGGATTCACTGAATAACGTTAAAATTGGATATTTAAAAGATGAATACTGCAAAACAGCCCTTGCATTAGTCTGAGACAAAGTGGGGGTTGTAACTGTTTGAAGTGTTTACTTTATCACTCTGTGGCACTATTATATTGTATGTTTGTTCTTCACACACATTCCATGCAGTTTTATGCAATTTTAGATCAAAGACGCTAATAAAATTACATCAATTTTCTTTACATTTGAAAGAACTACTCTCCACGTATACCATTCCTTTATATGTGCTGGAAAATGTCTAAAATGCTACGCACAAAAGTTATTTGACCTCGTGACCCTGTCATCAAAATATTTTTTTGTTAAAACTGAGTGTATGTCTGTATCAATCTATGTTTTTCTTACTTCTCCCGAAAGCCAGTGAACTGAACATCGAACCAGGTATCGAAAGATTCGTAATTTTTAAGTTCATATGTTTGGTTACTTTACATAATTGTCCGAATTTATTAAGCAGAGCTTTTCATTAAAATGTAAATTCTTAAGCACGTCTGCGTAGGCAAGAGCAAATTCGAATGGAAGAAACAAAGGAGAATTTGGCACAGTGCTAAATTCTCTCTCTGGTTCTTTCCTTCCAAAACCAAGCTTTCTCTAATTCTCAACCCCTCTCTTTGTCAAAAATTTTCAACACAAAAGTAGCTTGTAGACGGGAATGTCAAGCACAGAAAGCGAATAGCTTAGGTAGTTTTTGACACTCGGTCCGAGGAAAAACGGCAATCTCAAAAAAGGCTCTTAGCGAGCCTCTTCTAATATAAAATGCATCGGTTCAAGAGGCCACCATGCTGACCACCGTGAAGCCCCCGAAATATATTGTTGAGAATGAAATTGTTCTAGTCGTGTGCTTCACTGAAAACCCGAAGTACGCCGCCGAAGGCCGGGTGCGTCCACCTGCTGCAGGCGGATTGCACGAGCCGCCTTGGTAGCAGGTAAGGTTTTAAAATATGCCGAAATGTTTTTGAAAATATTCCAAATTTAGCGAGTTTCAGTGTAAAACGACAAAAATCTTTTACGTGATTTGTAGACAGTCGTTATGGACATGCAAACGGTTAAAATGGGTGATCAATTTCTCGACAAGTCTTTAAATTTAACTCTTTTTTTAAAAACTTCGCCAGACTTTATAAAATTATGTCTCGACATTGGGCTGACGAGGGCAAATAAATCCCCCCCCCCCAAAGATGTCTTGATATGTTCCTTCAATTGCTAACTATTTAAACTTTTTGCATTATTACACTATTCGCATGATGGTTCTCTGGGCAACCGTACCTAAATATCGAATTTTGTCTGAATGCTAGCATTACTTCTAGAGAGATGACAGTCAAAAACGTGACGGAAGGATTAAAAACAGGAAGCGAGCATATATTTTTTGAAAAACTGAAGTGACGAACAACTCAGTGGCCGTTCAGAGGGGTTGTCACTGCAAGGAGAAATTTTAACATTAGGTCCATCGGGTAAAATATCCGTGCCACGAAAAATTGGCCGTTAAGAGGGGTCTCCGCTTAGTAGAGGTGGCCGCTCTAAGAGGTTTTCTGTATACTCAGCTGTTAATGTGCAAGATGAATTAAAGCAATAAAAACCGCAGTAGTTGTCTTTAATTTTTCAAAACAACATAAAATCCCAGTGAATGAACAGCTGGTCATTCACTGGCTTTTCAGAGTTTTTCTGACCCAGGGAGTGACCACCCCGTAAAGCTAAAATCTACACATTCTATAAAGATTGAAACAATTAAAATCATACCATGAATATACATGCTAAATGATTCTTTTGTATAATTAAAAAAAATTAATTTATAAATACAATTAATGCGAATCAAAGTAGTTGTATACACAAAACCATCCTTATTATTTTAGAACAGAAAAAGAAATGGCGCACGGCTGTAAACATTCTATAATTTTTTACTAGAAAAATACATGACCAAAATAATCAATTAGGTATCAGATAGCTCAGAATTTGAAGGAAGAAAGCTATTGAAGCCAATTTATCTAAAAAAAAAATAATTTAGAACCTTATTTTTTAAGAAATACTGCGAAGTGGTCATTCACTGGTCGGTATACCCTAATCAAGAATTACAAAACACTTTAAAAACTACAAAATACTTCTCGAGAATTATTATAATTACATGTTAATTTCCACGAGCGATAGTAAGGTAAAATTAAATAATAGAAAAAAAAAAAGACTATTAGAAAAAATAATTACGAAATTATTAGTTATATTAAATTATGTTAAAAAAAATTCTTATTCTAAGCAAAAAAAAATTCAATTCATTTTTAAAATAGGACAAATTAAAAAAAATTAACCTACAAAGTAGTGGACTGTGGGGCAAAGTGAAATGGTAAAATATTTTCAGTTTGCAGTGCCACCAATCTAGCAATATTTTAACTAAGTTCCTAGACATATAGTTCATTCCTGTCAAGAAATAAGTAGCTCCAAAGATCAACAAAAAAACATATACAGGTCATTTTCCAAATATTCATTGATACCTTTATTGCAAAATTCGTTGCTTTTCAACATTATTTCTTGCTTTTTAATAAAATAAAGTTCTTGTGTTCATCATTTTAATTACTGTTTGATCTTCTTAGGTAAAACCTTGCGCGCATTTACGCATGCATCAGGTCTTCTCTGATTCAGGGATAAAAACAGCTCCAAGTCAAAAGAGAGGAAAAATTACTCGGCTTGACATTCAGATCGACCCCCCCCCCCTCCCATATTCTGCGAAATTAATCATGCAATATTTCTTCTTAAATTGCGACCTGCATCGAAAGTAAATATTTAAAAAAGATCTTAATTGCTCATTCACTATTTATTTTTACGTCATTCAAAACCATGTAGAAAAAATGGGAGGGGGGTTGTGCAATTTTTGATGAATTAGACACGTGTATCTCAAGATATAAATTCTCTAATTAATATTGCATGATCTTTAGTTATTTCGATAAATTTTAAAGATCAAAATAATTTTCCCATTTTTTTGACAAAGATCTCGCATATTTTAGCTGAACTTTCTTAATTTCTACCTTCTACAAAAGAAACTGATGTTTTTGGCAGCATGCCAAAATAGAGTACATAGTTCGTCGATAATTGCAGGTCATCCTTGAGGTTTCAATCCTGTTGCATCTTAAAAACATTTCCATTATTTTGGAAGTTGGAAATAATTTCAACCTCTACTACTTTAAATCAACTTATTTTAAGTTTCATTTTATTAATGAGTGTATTTAATTTTTTTTCTAAACTTGATTCAAGATTTTTTTTGATCGCGGAAAGAAAGAAAAAAATACACAAAGCGGAAAATCACGGATCTGCGCAGGACATCATTTCAAGTTTTTCCAGGGGGGGGGGGGGGGCAAAGGGTCCAAACTCAATGCAATTTCAGCGGAAAACACCAAAAGCCACGCCCACTTATATGTAAATACACTGATTTCTCAAAGTCAGGGGAGGGGGCAATTGACCCCCCCTAAATGACGGTCCTGGATCCGCGGAAGATTTTCATCCCTGCTACCAAAATAGGGGTGTTTGGTAAAATAACAATAAGGGGAAAAATAATAAAAAGCATTTTGAGCCATATCAAGCTATGTGGAACGATGCTAATTTTAAATACATAGTTTAGTTGAATATGTCAAAAGGATATAGCAAATACAAGTTTTAAATTGAAAACTTCAGAAAGTTATCACCCACAACCCATCTACCATTTTTTAAGTGGAACTGTTCGCGAGTGCCAGGTGCGGCTTTCACGGACAGACAATTTTAATTTCAACAGTTCAAAAAGTATCTGCTGGGTTGTGAAAATTTTGGTATCTGTCAGAAATTTGGAAAATTTCAAAACCCAGAACTTTTGCTGGTCCCGTTGCTGCCTGCTTTCGGGCAACATGCTGAACGTACTTAAAATTATGGAGTAAAAAATAGAGAAGAAATACTTCCCCGTTAGGAAAATGTAGAAATTATTTCCCCAAAAAACCAACGGTCATGCATCAGCATTTAGAGGTTTTCCGAGGCCGATGGATAATTTATTCAACCATTGGTCGAGCCTGACTTAAAAGTGAAAATTTAGGTCCTTTTTAAAAAATAATTAAGGTCCCATTTTTTCTAGGAACAAACTGAAAACCTGTTGAGAAATCTAAAAAAAAAAAAAAAAAACCAGGAATATCAGGACAAAATATTTTTTTCTTATCAGGAATGCCAGGACAGATATAAAGTCTGATGGTTCAATAAAAGTATTTTCATTTACTGCCTTTAAAATTTTCGAAGCATTCAATAAAATGACAAACTGAAGGAATAACATATTTATTACAGATTACAAGTGTACTAAATGTTTTAAACAATCAATTTAAAGTATTTAACAACATTCAGGGATGCTACACCATAAGTACAATGATTAGTAAAAGGGAACTAATAACTTAAAAAATTCAACATTGTAGACACATTTCATAAAATACATTGCTAAAAATGTTTAAATATGTAGTACATCATTGTCTTTGACTTAGTAAAACAATTAACACAGTACAGCTACTTGCAATTATAGTTGCTTTTCTACCAAAATATTAAGAAATTTAAAAATATCTAGTAGTCAGTCATCATGTCACCCTTATAGATCAAAGGTGCTTCTTAACTAGACTTATATCCCAAATTACACTATCCTTAAATAAACAGAATATGTTATTGAAGGCTTTAAGTCAAAACTGCTGAAATTAATTGATGCTTAAAAAGTAAAAAAGAAATTAAGTAAAAATTTTATTTAAATGTTACATTGCATGATTTTTTAAAATTTATTTGTTTAATTCTGTTTACTAAATTAGAGCAAAGAATACCTGAGATGAGAAATAAATAATGATAATGATGAAAATAAGCTGTATTACATAGTGTGAGTGTGTGTATATTAAACATGACATGCAGCTTCGTCCTTAACCGAATCACGAGGTGTGTGGCTGCTTCGGCTGATAATTTTTCTTGTGAATATTTATTCCATAATCATAATCATAAAATATTGTCCTTTAAGCAATACACAATTATACCATTTCATAAAATAGATAAGAAAAATATAGTTAATATTACAAAATAATTATTTACATGCATTAAAAGAAAACTTATTCCATGATCAAGAATAATAGTTCTGTGATCAATCTTAACAATGTATGTAACAACAATGTAAACAACTTACAGAAAAATAACGAAATGGAATAAGCCATGCACATGCTTTAATTACAGGTTCAAAAGTAATAAAATAATTTAAAATATGACAAGAAAGTACATAAACAGACCCATGTTAGTTTTGTAAGCAGATGTTATTGAAGTTCGTTTTAAGTAGTTTTGTTCATATCTTCATAATAAATTTTAAGCTCGTGTTAATTTCACTCCTTATTTTTACGATGTTAGCTGCTTGTGTTTTTCCAATATTGAAGTGCTTAGCCAATTTTCTCACATTGCATTTTTTACTTTTATGATGTTTCAGTAAATCAATTTTTTCGTTCAAAGCCAAAGCTTTGTTGAATTTAATTTTAAGCCTGAAATACTTGTCCACAATGTGTTTTGAAAATTTTATCTAATAAAACTTTCAAATCTCCAAATATTTCCTTCATTTTGACTGAATATGTTATTGTGACTGAAGGCAACATGTTTCTATCATTCCAAAGTATATCTTGGAAAATAGTTTTGAAAGAGTCAATACCAAATCTCATCTGTTTGATGTCAAAATACGAACATATCCATAAGAGAGTCAATACTATTACAGTATACTAAGTTAGTTTCCTCAAAGTAATAATCTACAATTTCTTTGTTTGAAATCAAATATAAAAACAAAGAAAATGATTCAATTTAGGTAGCGTATATCATGAAAATTGGTGCCATTAAGGTTAGCAACCATGTCACCACAAAAGTAACAACAAACTTGACTATCTATCTCCACATTTCTTGTCTTTATGACAAGATATTAATTGTTAAAAATGAGTTTTTATCATTACTTGATATAGGAAAACATGGGAAAAATAAATATCTTAAAACATATTATTATACAAAAACTGAGTGATGGAAACATTCTGATTGGATATTTGAAATTAACGTCAAAAATTACACAAGGAACACTATAAATATTTCATTAAAAAAATCTTTGTTTACCAGAGTTATTGGAAATATGTATGCTATTTCATAATGCAATGAACTATAGGTATTGGTCAGGGACATCATTTCAAGCTTTTCCGGGGGGGGGGGGGGGGGCAAAGGGTCAAAACACAATGCAATTTCATTGGAAAACAAAAAACCACGCCCACTTATATGCAAATACATCATTAACTTAGTTCTGTTATAAGTGAAAATTAACAACTTTTTTGAAAATATATAGCAACACTTGTACATATTAAACAAAAGTAAAATCTTTCAATCATCAAGTATAGTTTAAAGTACAAATTCATTTATGTATACTTGAGTTGGCAAAGAATATTAAATGAATACTTATGAGACTGATAACCTGTCAATTACTGAGCTGAACAGCAAAAAGCTTGGGCAGAAAAAGAACTTTTCACTTTAATCAACCTTTTGAAAATTACATTTCAAAAAGAATCGAATGAAATGCAGAGAACATTTTTTATTACTGAAAATGAGCAGTTTTTATACATTTGAACAAAAAGGGTTCATTTCTGGGATCAGAATTCTTGTAGGGGTGCACTTTCGCGGTCATGATTTTGTTACTTGTAGCTTTTACTTAGAATTATTATGAAGAAAATTTTGCACTGTAGCAATATTACCCCTTCCCCCCTTAAAAAAAATAAGCATCAAATACATTTTTGCTAACAGGATTTATGTGACTGCTTAAATTATGCCTTTCTTTCCTTCGCCTTCAACTTTTTACGCAAAAACTTCTCTGTATAAAGATTAAAAAGACTGAAATATTTTTACTTCAAGATATTTAACATGTAAAAGCGTAGCATCCCTGAAACTTATGAAAAATGTAGATAGGTAGTTTATGTTTATTCTTCCATTTCACTTTCACTGCTAAAGTCTGTTTCATCAATTTGGCTTTCACATTTTGGACAGGAGCAAGTGAACAGATAATTTTCTCTGAAATTCAATAAATACATATTATTTTAAAAATTATCAGTTAAATTAAGATATTTTAGCAACTACTTTTAAATAAATCCAAATCAGTGTCATTGTTAGAGTACGCCTAAATTTCAGTTAACAGTTTGCTGGTCCTAAAAAGCACTCTTTTCCAGAAAAGGAGCAATTGGTAAAAATTTCAAGTAAATCCATTGTCTAGTTCTTGAATTTTGTGGTAACATACACACTCTGTATTTTTATATGTTAGGTAAAAAGAGCTGCAACAAATGTAACTCAGTTAAAAAAAGTGAATTGAAATTACCTGAGAAGCTTTATACGGCTGTGGCGACTGCGGTTTCTATTACATTCATCAAGGTAGCATACAATGATTTCCTGAGACAGAGAAAGAATTGGAAATAAGTTTTATACCCACTAAAAACAAACATAACATATAGCAGACTGACAAATTCAATGCAGTAGTCAGGGACACCCATCCCCTCTAAGCACAATGGTGTACTTCATTGAAATCTACAGAGGACCCCAAAACGGGATCAGAAACACTCTCAAAACTATTCCTACCTAAATACTTCAATGGCACAATGTGTGCTATGGCCCCCTCTCCTCATTGGCACCTCTGTATCTATGATACAGTGCAATAGGCTGAGAGTCTATTATGCGAAAAGGATCACGATTATGACTACAAGCATGAAAAATAATAAATTATAATCATGATTTTGATTATTAATCATAGCCTAAAAGTAATTACAATTACAGAAGTTACAGTTGGTAAAATATGTAATCAATTATGAAAATGATATGCTGATTGTAGCTTTGATTATGATTACAGAATTTATTAAAAACTCCCTGTAACAAATACAAAAATATGTAATCACTCTTTGCATTATTAAGAACTTTTTTTCATTAATAAAAAATGATTTTTGATTTAATGATATAAAGATTGCAATGATCATTGCAGTTCTTTTGAAGTATTAATTAAAAACACATAATTTTTGAATAATGAGGTTCTTGCAACAAACAAGTGATATATTTTTATAAAATGGTACATCTACAGTCGAGTCTTCATAACTCCAAGCCTTTTAACTCAAATATTCCTTTATCTCGAAGTGTTCATTGTGTCCCCAGACTCTTTAGTAGGCCGTGGGAATTTCCAGTAACTTGAAGCTTTTAGCTGGTCCCTTAGGACTTTGAGTTATCAAGACTCGACTGTATATTAAAAAATGCACAAATAGAACAACTATATTGTTTATGTATTACATACAGGCAAGCACATACATATGACTTTGGAGTCAATAGAACTGAAATGTATCAATTAAGGTCAAATATGGAAAATTAACAAGAATGGGATTTCAATCATAATGTCTTGAAAAAATTCTTATGAATATGAACTGTTACAGAGGCAAATTTTATACATAAATATGATAACAGAACATTGCTTATCATTGTTGCAACCACTAAATGGAAAGATTAACTAAAAAAAAAAAAGGTTTATTCATTACTCCTTGTGCTTGAATTTAAAACAACTATGTATATCAAAAAATGTTTTGTTATGTTTCTTATAAGCTAATTGCTGAGAAAACTTTTATATATATTTTTTAAATGCACAGTAAAATATACAGAATGGTTTTGTAGGGTCTACAGGGTTGGTTAATGATTTTTCTATTCTTTCTGATAAAATTTATGAAGTAACAAGTCTAAATATAGTAATGAATTGCAGCTGTTTCTCCCTCAGCAGACCCTTCTTACAAGCTTTTGAAGGCGTCATTAGCACATTACATAACCTTGCTTACAATATGAAGTAGTTAACGTTGATGGTCGGCACTCTCTTCAGAGTGGAAGAGATCCCAGTTCTCGTTGAATATCATTTCACAAAAATTTTCAACAGCACTCTGCTTCTCAAACTAACAAATGCACTGATGACAAAAACAGCATCTGTTTTTGGCTGCAATTTTAAAGAAGCACATAAATGAGCTCCTCCATGGAATTTCTAGTCGGAAAAAATAAGTTTTTGTTAAACATGGGTTAGCTGCTCATAATTCCAATTTCTGTCTTTTTTGTTTATGGTAGAACTACAAACATGATTTACAGTCGAAACTGTTTATCTCGAACCTGCCTACCATGGAAACTTCTCTATGTCAAATATTTTCAACTTCCCTGCATTTACAGCATAAATTCGATGCTTTTTCGCATGCCTGTATGGAATAAATTTTCCAGGTAACCTCTATATCTTGAATTCCGACTGCACTCTTTTTTGCATTTGATCCCTAAGAGATCTGTAACAATAGCAAAACTTAGAGACAAAAAATATTTTTTTTCTAATACCGGCAGTCAGTTGTTGTTGCTGTCTTGTGCAGGCTAGGCTGGCTATTCGGGATGCGCTGCTACACTTTCAAACTGTACCATAAGTGGTGTTAAGCCTGACTTCTATAGTACATGCATGCAAAAAGGATCCGTTTTTGGGTAGGCAATCATTCACAGAACAACCTATTCACACAAAGAAAGGACAAGAGAAAGAGAATTTATATCCATGACTTAGCTGGGATTCCAACCCGGGGCTTCCCCATCCGTATCAGACTTCTGTGTCCACTAGACAAGATGGTCCAGTCAGTTATCCAAGTTTTGTGAGACATATAGCTCAGGGAAAAATTTAGTGCGCAAGCAGCAAGTTTCCTAAAAATTCTATCTACTCACAAACTTGCGAGAAGGGCCTTTATGGACTGGAAAAGCTTCACTTTAGAAGTTATTTCGTTGTCTGGGTTTAGGCCATTTTCTTCTAATGTTTAAAGTGTTTTGATTGAGGAAAAATAAAAATATCAACACTTTTAACCAACAACCATTGAATGACTATTTTCATCATAAAGGCATGCATAAACTTACTATTGATAGATTCATTGAATTTGGTAAAATGCACAATCACGTGTTACAGTAAAATCTTCAAGAATATCAATTAAAAAGGAACTATCAACTCTGACTTTATTTCAATAGCTTGTTTTTATAACTTTTATCAAAACCTGTGTATCTTGAAACCTCTGTATTTCGAATTTTTCTTATGCCCTGTGAAATTCAAGATAGACAGATTTGATTGTATTGGATTTATTCGGGAAGTGTGGTGAGCTACATTTTTAAGTCTCAAAATGCGAAGGACTGAAATTTTCTCTCAGTCAGTTCATAATAAACAAACAGAAAAAACGTCCTTGTATTTGGTACTAAAAGTGTGCTCCTAGGAATAAATTTGTGTCACAAAATCATTCCTAGGATTCATTATTGCAAACAACACTGACGTTATCGGGATTTTTTGTAACATGTTGCTTTGATAATAGACTTGAAACATAAGTGGCTTATCGACTTCATCATTTCTTTGCATTCCTACAGTAACGTCAAAACCCATCAATAGGGATTTATTACAACTGCCTTAGATCAAAAGAGATATGATTAAATTCTATCTCAGTATCTTGAAATCACAAATTCTGCTTTGTTTGCCTTTCCAATAATAAAGAATTGTCAATGAGCTAAGTCATATTAGACTAATATGACTTAGCTAGCAAAAAACTACAAAATCATCCGATGAGAGAATGCACCTCCCCAAAAATTTCAATTATCATCTTGTTGCTTTGACATTCGTCTAGCTAGATCAAACTAGATCTTTCTTATCAACTAATGAAAGCACATACTGTTTAACTGTCCTGGACAGATTCAAACAACGGCCGAAAGCTATGCATATGATGGACATTTCCGCAGACACAGAAGACAAGCCATTTTTTGACGACTGGGTTTCCGGTTTCGGTGTACCCTTAACAATAACTATAGACTAAGGACTCCAATTCAAAGCTTTGCTTTTCCCATCACTAGCACAATTACTCGGTATAGACTGAATCCGCATGGACGCTTAGGATCTTCAAAGAAGATGGACTTGCTGAGGAATTGCATCTACATTTAAAAACAGCTCTGAAGAGTCATAAACATCCCAGATGGTTAGAGGTATTGCCTTCATACTTCGGGATCTTCATACTACTTTTTAAAAAGGTCCGAAGTGCACATGTGCTCATCTCATGTATGGCACTACTTTATGTTTGCCTGGTGGTTTCTTTTAGTTGTCTAAGGCCCAGCCCGTTGATCCATTGTCTGCTGTGGAACATATATCTCAGTACTTTCATGAAATATGATTTGTGTCAACTTCCAAGCACAACAGTAAGCAAATTTTAGCACATCCTCAAGTCTATACTGTCTCTTATGTGTTCTTATATTACAATGCTGTGAAAAAACTGCTGCAGCATACTTACGGTGGTCTGTCTGAAGTTCTTCAGCAGAACAATTAACCGTTCAAATTGTAAATTGATGAAAAAACTTGTTACTGGATTGTCTGAAATAAGCATTTTATGTAAACAGTGAAACTGCTCCCTCAAACTCACAGAAAGTCTAAGCAACTATGCGTATAAGATATGGTAAAAAATCCAGTTACCAGATAGATTGTTGATCTTTGTAAGACACTGGTGGAGAGGGGTATGGTGGATAAGTATGGTGTGCAGCTCTCTTCATTAAAAAAGAACATGACTGCTGTTACGCATGCGCAGCATGCATTGACTGCAAGTGGAAATTGGTGTTATATGTGAGGTTTTGTTCTGAAGTTTGTGCACTTAGTGTAACACGAAGAGTAAATTGCTTTGTGTCAACCTTGCGTCAACAATGAGTTAATTTAGGGAGGAAAAAATAATAATAAAAAACAAAACTGGTGATAAGAACAAATTTTTCACTTTTCAAAATGATGCAAATGGGTTAAATTGATTCATCTGGCAATAAGTGTAAAACTTGAACAGTATTTTTAAAGAAAAAAAATGTATGCATATTATTATATATTTCAATTATTAGAAGTCTAAAAATCAAGCACTTACTTCTCCAGGCTCTATTTCTTTTATAGCTTCCATAACTAGAGTGAAATTATTGTATGGGAAAGTTGCTTCAGCATTTGGCATGCAGCTGTGATTACCTACAAATGGAATATTACACAATTAGCATTATTCAGCCTTATGTTTTAGAGTCTGCTTTTCAGAGAGGGAGTCTACCTTCTGTTTTTCCTTTTCAGATAGTGTCAAATATTCTTTAACTGAACTTTAGAAATGGTTTTATAAATTTGCGAGTTACATTAAGGTACAGTGAGAACATATTTGTAGTTAAACAAAGGTTTCATGGTAAATAAAATCATGCATGTAGAGTTGAGTTGATTTTGGGGTAAAGAAGTTGATCAATTTAAGGCCTTCTTCGAAGTCAGAGATTCAAAAGTGACAAAAAAAAAAAAAAAAAAAAAAAAAAAAACCTGATGTCTATGTCTACAGCAACATTTTTGCCCATGGGCTGTAACTTGAAATTTCTAATATTGTTAAAAGAAAAGGGAAAGAGAGAGAAATGGAAGAAACTGTAACTTCCCAAGCAGTTCAAATGCAATGCTAGACCCTTTATGCAAGCTAAAGGAATGCATTTTAAAAACATTAATCGTCCTTAATCAGGGCTAAGGCTGAACTACAAGCACATGAAAAGAAGAACATTTGTGTAATTCAGACACTGCTGCTACAAGGTTTATAGCCAGTCTGGAATTGAGAAAATCAAACCTTTCTTTTAAAGCTGAGATTACTGCTACAGAGGCAGTTAAAAATAATTTTAGTGCTCTAGTGAGGGTCACATAAACCTGATGTGGCTTAACCAACAAAGTGAAGGCAAAAGCTTGTAAGTTACAGCCCCAAGCCAGGCCTAAGGCAGAGCTACAGGTGTATAACAGCTTGTTCAAGACACTGAGAAACTGAGGTTTTTTTCTTAATGAGGGATCATTGGTCTGAGATAGCAGCAACCAAGAAATCTTTCATTACAGCTGAGATCACCTTCACACTTATAGCTGAAATGAACTCAGCATACCAGCAATGGGGGGGGGGGCGATAAAAGCCTGTGTGGGTTTCACTTATGAAAATAAATAGCTAATGAATACAAAATCTCAGTTATATAGTTCTTATCGGTTTTAATGGTCACCACAAGTATATAGTCTGCTTTCTGAAACTTAAAAAGTTAAAAGGAAACCTCTGTGAAATCAGAGCCTTTATGGTTTGTTAAAAAGTATTCAATCTGTTTATGAGTCATTCAAAATTGGGGAAAAAAATCCCCTTGTACACTTAAATATTAACACGAGGATAGACTTTTCTAAGTGACTTAAAAATAACTTCAATTTCCAGTGAGAAGTACTATAGTCTGTGGGCGAAGCACCGATATCGTTCAAGTTTGTTTACCAATCTCTGGGACTACGGGAACTTGCTTGAAATCTATTAATAGTGATGTACTCAATCGAAAAATCCAATGTTCCCAAGCAGAGCTTGTCTTATTACAGGGGTCTGTCCAGGATTTTTCACAGGGGCCCTTTTTTTGTGAAAATCAAATAATTTTGTGAAAATTTGATTAATTTTGTGAAAAAGTCAAACAATTTTGTAAAGTATGAAACAATTTGAAAATTTTTAGGAAGAGGGGGGGGGGAGTTAAGGGGTGCATTACTAATGCAAATTTTTAAAAAAAATCCGATTTTTCTTTTTTCCAAAGAAATCATTGATTTCTTTACACCCTGGTTAATTGTAATTTTGTGAAGGGACCGTTTTTATCGATCGGATTTTTGTGAAGGGTCCGTTTTTATCGATCAGATTTTTGTGAGGGGTCCATTTTCGGACCCAAATTTCCTCTGGCCAGACCCCTGCATTAAGTTTTAATTAATAACTGAAGTAAGGACTATATTCCTTAACCTGTTGGCTCTTTCACAACAAAAATTGTCACTAGGTGGCGCTTTTGCACAAAATATTTGTAATTTAAAATTTCAATAAACAGTTTTCTACCTTAATCTTTCTTTTCCATATGATTTTATGTTGCAAAATATATTAATAAGTTATAATATACTTACTTAATATCTTTTGTGATTTAATAACAAAGAAAATCCAAATATGTATCAATCCGCATTTCTGCTTGCTCTTAATCTCGTTGTTTCGTTAATTGCACTACCGTAGCCTACGCAGGTGGACGCTTCTTGTTTTCATGTTAAACCTCCTCTGTTTCTTATCATTGCAGCATTTTTTAACAGACAATATTTTAAAAGTTAATTTTGTATGACTGTTTTATAACTTGGCATGCAGTTTTATTTCTAATTAATATTATAACACACCTTACTGTTGGTTGGAAAAATAACGCATTGATTCTTTACTTATCATATCAACTACGCTCGGTATTTACCCATTTATTTACATGAAATACTAAATTTGCGTGTGATACATGCGTATGCTCACAGTGAATAAGTGTTTGTAAATTTGTGGCTGATATATAAACTATGAATGTATTTTGTAGCATAAAGAAGGACCAGGTTATATAGAGCAAGCAGGTAATCGAAATTAAAAAACAAAGAGAGGATTGACAAGAATTGAGGTTGGGGCTAACTAAATAATGGCAGGAGCCCTATAGTCTTCAGAACCTATTTTTGAACGTAAAAAGCCTGAATTTCGACTAAAATACAAAAATTCAGCTACAATTGAAACGAAGTGCAGGAACTCAGCTCCAATGAGCGCTGCAGAAAGTTAAACTCTGTTATAGGGGCATCTCTCTCCATCTTGTGTGTAATTTGCTGGAAAAACAAAAAAAACGGGGGGGGGGGAGTTCAGGAAAAAAGACTTTTAAACTGCAGAAAAAAAAAGTAATCAATGGCAAATAATTCATTGAGTACACATAATAAATACTGACATCATTGAAATAATTTGCAAAACACATTTTCAATGCATACCAGAAAACTCCTTCTTCAAAAAAATTTACATGAAGGTGCAAAAATATTCATTAAATGAAGCTTTTGTGTCAGCAGATGTGTATAAATGATTTTTCTGATCATGATAATTCAGTTAGAATTAATATTTGATAAATTTGACGAAGAATTTCATCCATAAACTCCCATTTTTAGCATTGAAAAGGGCGTTCCTTGTAACGCCGAAATACGTGTATGCCGTTTTCCTGCTCATTTGCGTTTGATATGTTTTTTCATATGCTTTTTCTCATTACACAAAAGTATTTATTTTATTTTTTCAAATTTATATTAAAATTGAAAAATGGTTTACTTATTTTTGTTAACACTTTTTTCTTATAAATATCTATCTTTCTTCTGTCCGACCTCGAAACCCGCGCCTAGCACCGCTGAACGGTTCTATTTTAAAAAGGCAGGCAGCTTGATTACGAAAATGCACAATGGCAGCAATTCTACTTTGTCCTATACCATTTTATTTCCATAGACCTGATAAGGAAGAGAAATAAAAAAAAAAAACATCAAGAGGATTGACAAGAATCGATCAACACCTCAAATATAATTCAACCGCGACGAGATGGCCGGTGTCAATCAAATGAGAAAACGAGTCCATTCCTTAAAATAGGTAGAATTTCTACCCATTCAAATTCCCCCATCAATTGTGAATCCCATTCCTCAATTTTCATCTGCGTATCACCCCTTCCTAAAAATGGACAATCCTGAAAAAAGGAGGAGTCATAGGCCATCTCTGCGAAGTTGAATTATAAACGAATCCAACGAAAAACAAAACAAAACAAAGAAAAATCCCTTCCCATTCCTTATCTCTTTTATCACAATCACCCCTAGTTTCATAAAATCAATTGAGACCTGATGCATGCGCAAATTCGAGGAAGGTCGCCGAAAAGAATATCAAACAGTATATCTGTCCACCTATATGTACATTTTATTATATAGACACATTTTTATGATATTTAACGTAATTATCCGCCTCTAGAATTTCATTTTCGCCTATTTTGTCATGTATTTTTAATGGTCTGTAAAAAATTAATGAGACAGTATTTTTTTGGGAACAGTGTTTTTTTCATCTGTAGACTCTAAGAATTCAGAAAAATATCACATTTTGTAGTCCCCGAAGTTGGCAAACGAAACCATGTTTCTAAGCATCTTTTCTGCCTTAGTCCCACAGACTACTAAGATTAAATTAAAAATTTAAACAACCCTTGACCCTGATTGCCGATCGTATATTAAAACGAACTTCTCTGGTCATAAAGCATTTTAAATCTAAATATATTTAATTGTTTTTGAGAGGATGTGGTAAACATGGATAAGGAAAGATAATCCTTACTAGTAAAATTTGCAAAAGCAAAATAAAGAGGGAAAATTTAAAATTCTTACACTTAAATCAATTATAAGTATTTTAATTGTTAACACATATAAACTGGCAACAGATAATAGTTAGCTTAAATAATTGAGTTTTCTTTCTTTGTCGGTTAACAATGTTATAGTTTTCTAATCGTGTAAATTTAAGCCTTAGTTGCATTTGCTAAAAATTGTTATAACTCTTGTTCTATTTTACATGGAAGTTCCAAACGAACATTGCAAAAAACGTTTTAAAGTTTTCAAATTAATATCTTTGTTAATTAATGTCATCTGGAGATATGACCCAGCTAAGAACACCCTCGATCACTTCAACTTTCAAACAAGTTTTTTTTTTTGAAAATTGGCTCATTCGTTTAGGCTCTAAAGTACCACAGGCAGATACACAGGTCCACAGACACGACAAACTTATAACTCTCTTCCTTGTTGCCACAGGAGTTAAAAATCATTGCGACTGAAGTCCTTGAAAGTAGGAAGTTGTCTTCTCAGCTATTTATCATTATTACTTATTGAAAGTTGTTCTAAGAGTACAGTATGGAACTTGGTAGAATAAAGGTGTTAACCTTATCATAATACTATGTGGAAAATAAGGTACTTGAATTTCCAGCAAATATTGCTTGGCTTCCACATCCAGTGCTGTAGTCGTAAATTAGGAGAAGGTATACTGAACTTATTTAAAAAAAAATAAATAAGAGGGTAAAATATGGTTAAACATTAGGCGGAAGATGATGGTCAACACAAGATTACAGAGTAGAGAATAGATACTAAGAATTACTTTAAAAAATGCCTCATATATACAAGGGAGACGCAAATTGGTCTTATCCTCACCCTGTTTTTGACAGAGCATCAGTTGAGAAATCTTAATTTGTTAATCACTATTTTATGACATTTTTGATTGATATTGACCACTTGATGGTCCATCAGCATTAATTAATTATTTGTCTAGCTGGGCAAGCTTACATGTTCATTTTTTTTTTTTTAAATTGTCCTTTTGCCCTCTAATAGGCCGAGGTATAGTTAGTTTGGTCCTGGCGCCAATGGTTGAACTGACTTTCCCGAAAGCAGAATACTTTAACATGTTCTGCAACATAAAATCATTTCACCAAAATTGTTCTGCAAGTACTTCAAGCACTATGTGTGCGTAGAAACACGACCTATTTTAAAAAACTGATCCCAAAATCAAAATTGATTCATACAGGTCTATAAAGGGAATATTTATTTGTTCAGTGCAGTCTTACTGCAGAAAAAAACATTAAATTAAAATTTCAGGCACACATTCTTGACAGAAAATGAAAAACCCAGTACTTGCCTCCATTCTTGGCAGCTGAAAGTGCTGCCTCTTTTCCTCCAAACATCAAGGAGCTCTGAGTGCTTTGATAGTGTAGTAGAAGCAATGTTTTCACTCAGAATAACAGTACATGGCCAATAGTGGAAACAAATGATGGCTACAAAGATGTTGAATGGAAAATTTTTGCCGTATATAGCGAATCCTTAAGGGATTAGTCTTCGAGAAAGGTCGCTTAAGGAATATAACACAGGTGTAGCCAGATAATTTTCTGCAGAAATCCTACATATTTCTGCCGATTTTCTCCAGATATCTTTTAACTAAGCATGTAATTTAAAGCAAGTTTTAGATTTTGCCCCATTGGTAGTAAATCTAAAATTCCTGCAATTTTTGCAAAAAATTAGACTGATTTTCTGCCCAGTAAGCTTAATTTGCAGGAAAATTTGAAGAAATCTGCAGACATTGTGCTCAGTTTCTGCAAAATATATCTTCAGTTACTAAAACTAATTGCAGAAAATTCTGCTTTGGGGCTGACTTGCAAAAAGAAGAAAGCCCGATAGAAATGTCTTTCATTCAATGTTTTCTAGAAGTGATACTGATGGATATAAGCCTTGAAAATCAGAAATAATCATCCTTTCCACCTCGAGGCGACAAAATTTGAGTTTAGCAACAATTAAAAAAGAGAGCTAGAAATGAAGCTAAAAGTTAATTTAGAGAGAAAGAATATGAAGTTCCCAGTAAAATGGTTCGATTGATTACTGGTCATCCTGGTGAATAAGTTGTCAGGTTGAAAAGTGAAACTGGTTGTAAAAGACAAATTTATTTTGACAGTGTTGAACTATCTGAAAGGCCATGCCTTATGACTGGTAACAGGGAAGCTGTGCAAGATGTGAAGCTGACAAACCAAAAATGTATAAGAGCAAATAGTCCCTCTCATTCGAGCCTGGATACGAAGCTGATAGACAGTACTTGGCAAAATTGATTATTCCTGGATCAAAATTTGTCTTCAAAATTGGCAAAGGAAGAGAAAACACTAGAAATTTACAGAAAAAGACTGCTAAGATAGTGTTCACTCAAGATGGTACACAGGACATTTTTACACGAAAAACCTCTAAGAATATGCGGCTATCCTGCGAAAGATGAAAATGACAAGAAAACGATAACAGGTCTTTTGGTGAGAAAAGATGTTTCAAATGGACCTGGCCCGCCAACACGAGACAAGATTACGAAGCTCAGACCAGTTACTGTTGTGATTCTAAATGGTGTCGTCATGATGGAGAAGATACAGAGAATTTGAACTCATGTGGAAGTTTGACTTCCCATGAGCCTCATGGTGGGGAGTTTTCGGGAAAGTCTTAGAAAATTCTCAAGAACTTTCTCCGAAAGAATTTAGGACATTCTTCCAAAATGTATGAAGGCTGGATTTCTGAGAACTTTTACAATTGTCTCATGTAGAACTTTCAGTTGGACAGTAGACTTTCCCTGGTTTTTTAGTTTTAAGTGTTATGAATTGTTAACTGATGTTTTATGATTTATTTTAAATTCATTATTTTATGACAAAATTATATTTTTGGTT
The DNA here is from genome assembly GCA_038373865.1 of Uloborus plumipes. Classification (NCBI taxonomy): domain Eukaryota; kingdom Metazoa; phylum Arthropoda; class Arachnida; order Araneae; family Uloboridae; genus Uloborus; species Uloborus plumipes. The sequence goes on from JAXGGA010005383.1 coordinate 28,851, forward strand.
CAGATTTTGAGTTTGTTCCAAACTCAAGGCAGGGAGGATGATAGATATAAGCCTTGAAAATAAGAAATAATCATCCTTTCCACCTCGAGGCGACAAAATTTGAGTTTGGCAACAATTGAAAAAGAATAAGATTTTAAATTTTGAGATGAAATAGACTGCAAAACCTTTTGGGCATTCAAAAGAATTTTTCCTACCAAATTGTAAATAGTCACAATAAACTTTATTTTGTGTTAAGCTCCTCTTCTAAAAATGTCACCACTTCAATATTTTAAAGATACCGAGTAGATAACCGCCCAAATTTTAAAAGAAGAATGTGTTACCCAGATGTAACAGATACATTGTTGCATAATATTTTTCTGCATTTATATTTGAAAAAGCATTGAAATGAATTATAATACACCTAAGTCATTGAAAATCAGGGGTATGACTATAAACAAACCAGCTGATATATGCCGTATGCACTCCACTACAGCAATGCTCACAACTTGCATATGCTTTAGGAAAGAATGCTGAACTGACCTTCATTATAATATGAAATACAGCCACTAATGATGAAGTTTAACATTATACTACATTTGAAATATGGATCTATGAAATCAGCCTAGCGTTCATGGTAGCACCAAAATACTGCAATAAAACCAAAAAATTACGTCATGGGGATATTGTATTGGATGTGCAAATTTGGTGTAAAAGGAACAATATCTATTAATCAGCAATGGCAGACATATGCTATTAACAGATGAATTTTATTAAAAAGTTCAGCAATTTTATTTCCCGAAGCTGTGCATTTACAGTTATATACACTCAGGCACATTGAAAATAGCAACCCAAGAAGAAAGCAAAGTACTTATTTGCCAAGTTTCGACATTGTACAGATTCCCTGTATTTGTGTCGTTGCTCACCCTGTATTGATTTAATTGTCTTGATTTTGAGATCAAGTGAGTCTCTCATCTGTATCATTATGTGTATTAAATTTCATTTCAATCCGACGATTTCTTCATGGGTCGCTATTTTCAATGTGCCTGAGTGTATATAAAAAATATTGGTAAAACATCGACTACTATTATGGAATCTGTACATAGCTTTAATATAGTTAAGTTATCATAAAAGCTCTTTTTTAACATGCATATTTAGTCACACTGCTTACATAGACAGATTATTCTGATCCATTCAACTGACCAAATAACTAATATAGTCGAACCTGTATATCTTGAAGCCTCTCTATGTCCAAGTTTTTTAATTTCCCTGCATTTATAGTATTAATTTAATGCTTTCCCGCACGTTTATATTGAATGAAATTTAAGCCTCTGTATCTTGAAATTTGACTACATTGTTTTTCTGAATTCAACCCCTAACAATATTTATCAACTGGAACTTAAAGACAAACTTGTATATTTTTTATATTAGCAGTCATATTATACTCCATGTCTTATGAGATGTTTAGCTCAAGAATTTTTTTATGTACAAAGACAGAGAAAGTTTTCTAGTAATTCCATTTATACGGAAACTCAGGATAAGGGGACATCGTTGCTTAGTGAAATTGCTTCCTGGGTTATACTTTCGAGTCATTGATACCAGTTATTTTGCAATGCTTTCTGAGTTCATATAATTCTAATATTTAAATTGTTTCGATGTAGGAATAATTAGAATTCGTTACATTTTTGAACTACAATCATTGAAAGATAATTCTCATCCTTAAAGGTATGCATAATCTTGATATCACTAACGTCACTAAAAGTTGCAAAACATTTGTAACCAAACATTTCTAAAATTTGTAACTAAAATATTTCATATTGCAAAATGTTGAATAAAACCAATGCAAAAGACTATGCTAACTCTGATTTTGTTTCAAACGCTTATTTTTATAACTTTTATCAAACCTCGGTATTTCAAAACCTCCACAGGTTAATTTTTTTTTCTATCCTATAAAATTTGAGATAGACAGGTTCAACTGTACTGACTGAATTACAATAAATTAAATAATTCTGAATCATTTGCTCAATAAAAAGTATTTTCTAAAAATAAAAAAAACATTAAAATGAAATTGTAGAAGAGAGGAGTTGGTACAAAATACAAACAAAACATATTCTTACAAGAGCTTTGCAGAGGATACAGTCCTGACCCTTCATTATTTAAAAATGGGCCTGTTTCTGCAAGAAAAAACAAAAACACAAATCACTTCCAGCTTTTTAAAACTTCATTCTTTTTTAGTATACAGCTAATTACATAGTTTGTTTCAAATTATAGAGGAAATAAAAAAAACCTAGTGCATTGTTTAAAACTGACCAGAAAGTATGGTCACTATAAGACTTAAGGAGCAAGAACCTGTACAGAAGTATATATTTTACTAAAATTATTTGAACATCTGTGGCATAGTTTGAAAAATACATTTCAGTTAGTGGACAGTAGTAATCCCCCTGAAAGAAACCATTGTCATTGAAACATCAACAATGGTCTCTGTCTTTCAATAGGCCAAACTGGGTTCAATTGGCAGAATGGGGCATCGAAAGAACCTATCACTTAAAGACCTTCAAGGCCATTCTCTCTGCATTAAATCTTAGGATTCTAATTCTTCCCATCTCAATCTATTTAGTTTTACAAATTTAAAACCTCCTCATTGCTACAAATTTCATAGAGCTCAAAGTTAGAGTTTTCACCACAAATTGTTTTTCAAACTAGTACTTCATCAGTGGCTAATTAATCATGGCACAAATGTCACAATTGGGAGATGCTCCATAAGAGCCCTAAAGGGGATACAGAAACGCATGAAAAATGTGTTATAGTTTTATGATAGACAAAGGGGGCCCCAAAAAATGCATTGAGACGACGATCTAAAACTGTAAATCTGCCACTGATTATCATGATTTGTAAAGGAAGCCTGCTGAAATTTCAATAACAGTACAAGAATAGTTAGATTATTCAAAAATAGTATGAATATGTTCATCAGTGTTTTACTTTTTATGTAATCAAACACATTTGTACATTATCAAAAGGTTATGTAAAATCTTGCTATGTGATGATTACACAATTTATATAAGGAATGACCTCACTTAAACAAGAACATTGTTTTGCACACAAGTTCCATTAAGTTTATTAAAAGCAATTTTTAATAGAAAAAAATGATTAAGTAGTTCTATATACTAAGTTTAGGTTTAATTTTTACTGCCACAAAGCAAAATTGCAACGTTTAGTAATGAAAACTGGACAGTAATTTTTAAAAATGCATTGAAAAATAAATCAATATATAAAAAAGTATGAAGATATAATTGAAAATAAGCTTTAAATGTATTATCATATAAGGGGGGGGGGGCTGCAAAGTAGGTATGTTTTCAGGTGTGGGTCTGTTGTCTCATGGACTTGAAAACCTCTGGTATAGAACATGTATAATGAAAATAAAAAAAAACAAAGCAAAAAAAAAAGGAAAATATAATAGTAGCTTAGAGTGTACATGAAAACACTTCAGCTAATTACACTTCCAGTTTGTCGCAAATGGATACAAAAAAGGGTTTTTCAGAGAGTTATTTTCCAAATGTACAGATTCAAAAAATGACTTTTGTTGCCACGTTGTAGATAATACATTTATAACGTTTTCATTGCAATTCAGATAAACATTTTAGTAGTACCATATTGAAAATTTTCTTCTCTTTTATACATTTTGAATGTTTAAGAAATATTTTTTTTTCTAATAAGAACTGCAGCAAGAAATACAGTAAAGAATAAAAAAATACCTTTCTCAATTGATTCATAAACATCATGAATAAAAGTGTTTAGTTTTTCTTTTTCTTCTTGTGACAGATCCAGAGAATCACAATTTTTCACCCAAACACCAAAAGCACTAAAGTGATGGGAAACATACGTTGTTAGATACATAAACAAATAAACATTTTTAGAAATAAGTCATGAAAAATAGTACATACCAATTGAGCATACATTGTAAAAGCAGTCTTTGAATAAAAATAAAAAAATAAACAAATTAAATAAATCAAATTAGATCTGATAGTAGACAAGAGTTTTATCGGCTGAACTGATCCTTCTGATCTTATTTGATGCATAATTGCATAATTTGCGCTTTCTGAGTTTCTTTTGCCAATAAGTTTCTCCCAATCCTGGTAACACAGATTTTTTTTTAACATTAAAATTTAACAATTCCACACTCGGAAGCTAAATTTGAGTCCAAGCTTTAAGAATCCTAATTATTATTACTGACTAAATTCTTGAGCTTTTTTTTCTTTTCATCAAAAGAATTATTTTTTGTAAGAATGGCAATTTCAGTATTTTTTTAAATTCCTTAAAGATACTCTGTTATCCAGCCTGTTATAGCCTTTATTTTCATGCAGCACCCCATCTAGGGGTAACAAGCTGGGGACCTTACCCTAGGAGGAGAGTATTGGGGGACGGGAATTCAACCAATTTTTGTATTTCTTCGATTGAAACTAGACACAAAGTCTTGAAAGAAGATGAGTAACCGCAGCAGATTCAAGAATTTCCGCAGTTCGGAAAAAATGAATATTCACCACTATTCCCACGGAAAACTTTCATTTCTGTATGGAGAAGCACAGAATGATGAAGGCTCTCAATTTTGTCATTCAGTATTGTGTAAAATTTTGACAACAGCTGTGACTCTATAGTTGGGTTAAGTATTTCCTTCATGCAGCCATTTCAAATTATATCTTACGGAATTTTCAAACCCAACAATTACCATATTTTCTTGCATATTACTTGTTGAAAAGTAAAATTAAAGAGATGCGGCATATCAATGCTTTATTTTTCCCCCCTCAATGCAACCTATTGGACCTCAATTTACAGCAGGATTCATCAATAGCGACTTCATGGTTGTCTAATGTTGCTTATGTTAAGTCACCTGAATCTCCCTTTTTTCGATTCTGATAGGGTAAAAATAAACAACATTTGGGTAAAATAAACAACATTACAGACAACGAAGCTGTTGCCATTTGCACTGCACTGCATTGTTTATGACTTTGTTTTTATTCATTGTCTTAAAGTAATTAGGGTACTATAATCATGATTTCAAGAAAAAAATTGTATGTCAAATCAAATTAACTTCTTTTTGGTGTGTTGTTATCTGCAGATTATCCGAAGATATTTTTTTCCTTCAGTCCTATTTTAAGTTCTGCGGATTATACGTTGCCGCGGATAATACACAGAAAAACACAATACATATTTTACTAGTTCCAATTAAGAAATTATTTTTTCAAATCCAAAAGCATTATTTAAATGTTATTTACCACTTTTATTTGTTTGATTATTTAGTGTCAAAGTTTATCGCAGGCTTTCTGCTAAGGATTGGCAGACCCCCAAGGGGTCTGCAACCACATTGTGGGAAGCCCTGCTCTAGATAATGGTTGACAAAAATATTAAGAAGAAATCCATTTAAGCACCAATTACTAGATCATTCATTACATTCTATTTTTAAAAGAGATATTACGTAACTTTATATCCATGGTTAAAATGCATTACAATTGCTAATTTTACTGTTAGAAGTTTTACCTTGTTCCTATGCCTTGACCATTGGTGCCAACTAAAGCTATAAGGGATCTAAAACCTTCTGGAGTAAACCACTACAAGAAAATTAATGAGGAAAAAATCTTACTTCCAATAGCAATATTTTTTTTACAACATCAACTTTATAATGTAGAATTAAACATATTTACATGATTTAAGTCATCATCATGTAAGCCTTTTATCATCAGCTGTCTCAAATGCTCCATCTGAGCCTAAATATATACATTAAATATATCACTGTCTAAATACTAAACTGCATGAATACAAACAATTTATTAAACATAATGTTTTTTTACCTGAAATTGTTTGCCCAGCAGTTTATGAGACATTTCTCCTGCATCATTTCTTGTTTTATGACAAAACTGAGAAAAGAGATGTGCTGCACCTGCTTTGTCTTTTGCCTAACAGCACAAAAAGAAAATAATACTCTTGAAAAATTACACAACTTTGGTGGCTCTTAATGTTGTTAAATTCAAAAAACATATTTATTTATTTTTCTCTTCCGAACGTGTCTTCAATATTAAATGTTTTGAAATAATAAAATTTTATTCTTATAAAGTGATTTAGTTTGTTTTTGTAGCATATTGAACTATGTCACACTAAAAATCAAGATTCAAGGTCCCCACTTGCCAACTTAGTTCGAAAAAGTGGCAGTCTAAAAAACTTCCCTAGTCGCCGTTTTTTTAGAAATGATAAATTGCTATATGTTTTCTTTTTGGACCTCAGAGGTTGTGTCCCTTTCTTAAATTGACAGTCTACCAACATATCAACTGGCCCCTGCTCTGCTAACATGGGGGCCCACACCTTTGCCATGAATACAAGATGGCAGACCTAGAGCTGCTCAGCCAGTCCACCTGTTTTTGCTGGTATGACCGTCTCTCCTTCAGGTGGTACAGGTCCTCGGCAGATCAGCTGGTGGCAGCTATGTCCTACACACATGTGTCACACATACCTATTACAATTCATCATTGCTAAATATCATAATTTGAACGGCATGTGTCAAAATTATTTTTATATATATATATTCTTGTTTCCTTTAGTTTATAAGAAAAAAATTTCTGGGGTGAACTGGAATTTTGCACGAAAGCCAACAGGGTGGAAGACAATTTAGCACTTTGGTCATTTGTAAGATGAAAGTAAGACAAGATCTGCTGTTTAAGTTCCTAAGTTTACAAAAATAAAGCAGATCTGTTTTTTTTAAACTGCAAATCAACCTTTAGGAACCGGGCTGTACACACGTTGTACCATAAGTCTTGTCTAGTTTAGAGGATGGGGTCGAAATTTTCGCTCGAACCATTTGGAGCCAGGGATTTTTTCAAGGTTTCATAAGTCTGGTACGACAGTTTATACCTTCTCTTTTCAATGGAAAAGAAATCTGTGGTTAAACTGTCGTACTACCTGGGTCGAAAAAAAAAATTTCTATATGAACAGCCCAGATCCAAAAGGTTAATAAAAAGTACTCTAAATTATTTCTTTTATTGCTCTCATTTTAAACAACTTTTTTGAGAAATTATTGAAATAAAAAAAAAAAAAATCTTAAATGCTTTGAACTGTAATGTGCTGATAATGACAATATTTTAATTAAATTGTAGTTTCATGACTTCATTTTTTAAAATTTATTTTTATACAGTAAATTCTAAAGTCAATCTTGATTTTAGCGTAGTTGCTACATTTGGCCATTCAAAAGATGAAAGTATATAAGACACTTACGTGCCTAAGTTTCTAAAATAGGAGCTGAATGTTCAATTGCAATGCTAACGATGGAAAATAATGCAAAATAGGCTTTTAAAAATATTGGATAATTTTTAATTATTTTCTTGAGAAAAGCAAAATTTTATTTTCAAAACTTAGCTTTTCTCAAGAAATTTTAAATAAAAATATTTATTTTTAAATTTTTTTAGCGAGTTTTTTAAAAAAGCGTTTCAAGATTAATTTTTAGCATTTCTCAAGTTTTCTTGTATAATTTAGCTAAAGTACATACTGCAAATGAATTTTTACACTATGTATAAGCACTTAAAGGGAGGGGTCCCACTTTCCCCAAAAAGGGATAAGTTGGGTCCACTTATAATACTGATGGTTTTATAATGAAAAACAGTTCTGATGAAGCAAATTTCTACAATGAAATACAAAATAAATATGAAGACCTAGAAGGAATTGATAGTTCTGCTACAAAAACTGAAAACGTTGGTGGCTAAGTATTTGTGATACTTGTCACTTTTTGAAGTTGATGATGCAAAGGAAAAACATTGTTGCTAAATTTTTAAAAGATAATAGAAATAGCTACAAGTTTTATTAGGCTGATGCAGATGATGTTGGAATTGTTACTGAGGATGAAGTGACAATTATAATGATTCACCATTACTTTATACATAAAAACAAATTATATGCCTAAGGGCATTCAATAAATTTCAGAGTAATTGTTTTGTGTTTCGTTTCATGATTTTCTGTCACACTGAGTTAAATGTAAGTAGACTTCTTGTTAATGGCTGCATTTACAACAAAAAAAAAAAAAAAAAAAAAATCATACTAAAATTTTGCTTACTTTATCAAGTAAGACCCACAATCCCCCTTTTTTATATGCTTGCTTTGATGATTAAATAAAAGGTGGGTGACCCACTTATCCCTTATCGTGGGGTAAGTGGGTCACCCACATGATCTTTAAAAAAACATAATCGTTAAAAATATTCGAAGCATTGTTTTAGAATAAAATGCTGAACTTTTGATGCTGAACCAGGACTTGGCTATCACTGAGCAAAGAATTGTATACACTATACAGTGAAATTTGGAATTTAAAATTTAATTCTTAATTGATAAAATCTAAACTAAAACTTTTGTACATATTGAACTACTTTTTCATATGTCAAGAAAAAAGGCTTTCATTTGATATATGACTACTGTCCCTAATGCTCTTTTTGAAAATTGAACGTATATAAATGCTGTGTGAATAAATTAATTTTGTTGCCATGGAAAGTTTTCTTATTGAAGCTTATGTTTTCATTATGCAATTCCAGTAGTACACAAAACCAAAAATCAATTGCATTTGTTTTTGAACTTAAGCAGTAATAAATGTTAAATAATGATTATTAATATATTTAATAAACTAAGTTGATTTATGAAATTGATAGTAGCATCAATAACATGAAATTTTTTTTTTTTTTTGACTGTCATACTAAAACATATTACAGTACTACATTGTATAATTACAAAGACCCTGTGGTGCGCAGGAGGAGGGGGCTGCGGGCATAGGCGGCTGGTGCACAAAAAAGTGGGGGGAGGGGGGGGGGGCAAAAGAACCATGTGCGGGAAGGAAGGGGGCTAGGAGCTAGCACCCCTGAAGCCTCTTTTAAAAAAGAATTCTGTAATGTTGTTGGAGTTTTACACTAATGATTAAATGACCTTTTGAAAAAATGCGAAATATGGCCTCAAAAATTAAGACGGATGGCCACTGTAGACATCCACCTTTTGGTACAAGTTCCACTTTTATGAAATAACCTAAAAAAAGTCCATTTTTGGTATTTGCAGCTGTTACTTCCGTATAATAAATCAAGCCACTGAATAAAACAGAATTTCAATCGCTCATTAGTTTTTTACTTTGAAAAAGAGAGGGCGCAAGGCCCCTTTCCTTTTGAAAGTGAGGGGGCACCGGCCCTCCTTGTATGAGCCGCTTATAGGTGCGGGAGTGCTACCCCTCAGGTGCCACCGTCTCAGAACCATTGGTTTTAATATGTATTGTCAATCCTGATGCAGTAGATTGTGTACATGTAAAGACTATTATGCCAAAAAATACCTCCCACAAGACAACTTCAGCCAGTGCTAGCACAAAATTTGAAGCATTTTTATCTTGACAACATAAAAATATGCACTTGATTCCTCATTTAATTAAAAGAACATGCTTGCTGAGGTCTTCAATAGAAAAATTATCTAAATGCAGAGAACTATCTTTGTCTATTATTTCGACTGTTAGAAAGAAATTTAAATTCTTTCTACAATTATTTAAAAAGTGTTTACTTTATGATCCAAACATAAAAATTACTAAAAATGTATTAATTACCAGATTTATTGTAGATAACAGTTTAACATTTCAAAAAAGCATTGTATAGTAGATGTAACCTCCATCAATGGTGATTGATTAGGAAAAAATAAAAATTTGATTAAAGTTTAGTGATAAACATAGCGATACTTTTCAAAAATTAAACACATTGACTATCATTTCCACTAAAATTACTAGTACTCTTAGTTAAATGAAAAAGATTTCAGCCATTAGTGAATCACTTATAGGTTTTTTTGAATTGAGAAAAATATTCACATAAGGGGAAAAAACTAATAATTGAAATTAATAAAAAGATACTTCCTTTAAAAATGATGAAATAAAATTAAAAATGTCACAAGAAAAATATATCAAAAAAATTTTGTTTTAATTATTAGTACTAAATTTGTTTAAAAGAGATGTACAAAATTACTTTGCATAAAGATTAGTTTTTTTGTTCAACAGGTAGACATATATACGGATAATGTTTTATCTATGTAAGTTTGAATCCCCAACACCTTGACCCTCCTACATGTTTACTAATCGTTATTTTAATTAAAAATGATTGTTTAATATGATAATGTTGCATTTTTTTTATCTGTACATTAATATTGAGAATCAGCATTTGTAGCATTCCACAAAGTTGGAAGTCTGTATGTGCCGATTGCTTCAACGAAAACCATCTAGCGGCAGCCATTTTCCAATGCATCCTGCATTGACAAATACAAGCAGAATGAACTGGTTTTGGAGCGTTGGCCAAAATCCGACTCTGGAGTTGTGTCACTGCAATTGGTTTTCCGCATTACAATTGGCAAGTGCAATGTCTCCCTAAAAACTGAAAATGACTTTTATAAAAGAATAACCAAAAATGCCCCAAAAAAATATTAAAGAAAAAAGCATACATGCAAAACGCTTGCAATTAGTACAAAATTATCTGACTTAAACATTTTCAGCCAAACAAAAGTTGCACTCCAATTTAAGCTGGCATTGTAGGCTAGCTCTTGAAATACTCATTCATATGCTCAGGGGAGGTATGTGTATAGGAATTGTAAGAGCTATTTTTGAGATATCATCTTAATTAAAAAAATTATGTTTTTTTAGAATAAATCTATATGTAGTGACTAAATGTCACTTAGTAAGAGTGGGCAAACTTAGTATGTGTTTATTCCAGACACATATTGAATGGATTAAAACAATTTCCAGCTTTCCACCAATTACTTTCAAATTTAAAACCCCAATCACTTGGCTATTTATCAAGTAAATAAGAAAAATAAATAAAATGTATAAAAAAATTTTTTAATAACAAACTATAAAAATATAGATAAAATACTACCTTATGTTATAATTAAAATTCCATGCAAGCAAAAGGTATTCAAACTATTCCACTGTTATAACAAGTAGCCTGAAATAAATATAAAGGAAAAATAAATTTAAAAAATAAACCAATAAATAAAAAAGAAATGAAAATCTCAAAATAAATCCCTCACTGTATATTTTTTTTATAAATATGGTTGATGTATTATTAAAACAAACCATCAGTCATCTTTAAAATTAATTTGTCTTCACCATAGTTTATCTTATTCGACAAATAACATAACATAACGGGGCAGGGACTGAAAATGTAGTTTGTCTTAGTAGTAATTTGTTTTAACCCTGTTCGAATTAATGAGGTTCAACTACATACATATAAAATAAAATGAAGAAAAAAAAGAGGAAAATACAAGAGAAAAAACAACAAAACAAAAGTACAAGATAAAAAACAACTTAAAAAAATCTGTGATCTAATATCGAAAAGCAACAATAAATTCGGTAAAAAACATAAGTAATGTAAAAAGATAAACTAACATTAAGTACCAAAAAACAAGCAGATGAATTTTTTTTAGATGTAAGTATACATAATTTTCAAAACTGAATAAAAGCCAAAAATAAAAATCAGATAGCTGCTTCAGATTGAACCTGTCAGCAGTGGAAGTCTCACGTACCAAGTACCAGAATAACAATGCATTATAATATGTACTGCATATATGCATTATATGGACTTTTTTGGGCATATGCCTAATTAATGACTCTTTGTTGTCCTGGCACATTGTACGCGACTCTTCCGCTGCTGACGAGTTCAATCTCCAGCTTATTTATTTTATTTTTGGCTTTTATTAGGTTTTAAGAGCTTATGTGACCTAACATTTTTAAAAAAATGTTTTAAATCTGTTTTTTTTGAAGTTAATTCTTCTTTGTTACCCCTTTTAAGTAATCCTTTATTTATGTGTACAGTAAATTCCTGAATATCCGCAACCTTTCAAACTTAACTAGCTGTCGTGGCCGTTACAAAACTTTTTCTATATCCATCTGATGAATTCCGGTTACAAAATAAAATACGTACTCGCCCGAATAATTGGAGACAGCTCCAATTTGACAATTATCGTAATAACCCTGCAAATGCAGAATCAATGAGCAAAATTGGAAATCATGGCAAAAGCCTTGTTTAAATTAATTGCAAACATTTTATTTGTTAATAAAAAGAAATTGGCAACAGTTAAAAATTTCAAATCATTGAAAGTTTTCAGCTATTTTAATAATTAAATAGCGTGAAAGCGATTTTTTAATGAATTAATTTTTCGCATGGTTGACTAAGCGCAAAAATCACCCCACCCTCCCCCTGGGGTGATGGCGCCAAAATTTAATCGATGCTTGCTTCCATATTGGGTTAGTGTTATTGCAAATTTCATTCAAATCGCAGCAATATTTCTCGAGATACAGTAGGTGCATGACAAATAAGCACTTTTGATTGTTCTACCCCCCTTTGAGATATTGACACACAATTTGAATCAGCACTTGTACTCAATTGGGTCTACCTACGGACCAATTTTCGTTTGATTCTGCCGGTAACTTCCTGAGATATAGCAATCACCCCCACGCTGACCACGTGCGATTGCTCCACCCCCCTTCGAGATATTGACATGCAAATTGAATCAGCACCTGTACTCAATAGGGTCTACCTATGGACCAATTTTCGTTTGATTTTGCCGGTTTCTTCCTGAGAGCAATCATCCCTGAGCAGAACACGTGCGAGTGCTCCATCCCCTTCAAGATATTGACACGCAAACTGAATCAGCACCTGTACTTAGTAGGGTCTACCTGTGGACTAATTTTTGTTTGATTCCGTTGGTTACTTCCTGAGATATAGCAATCACCCCCACGTGGAACACGTGCAATTGCTTCACCCTCCTTTGAGATATTGACACGCAAATTGAAAAAGCACCTGTACTTAGTAGGGTCTACCTATGGACCAATTTTCGTTTGATTCCGCCGGTTACTTCCTGAGATATAGCAATCACCCCTGCACAGAACACGTGCGATTGCTCCACCCCCCTTGGAGGAATTCGCTAAAAAAAGTCAGGTGCACCAGTTCACATGGCGGAACATATGTGCAAAAATTTTTGTTCGATTTCATGCCCAAGTAGCACAAATAACCTTTAAACATTTTATAAACGTTTTTAAGCGGTTGTTACATTAATAACCATTTTACAACCTTTAAAAAACGAAGTGTGCAACTTGGGATGCAGTAGTTTTTGCTCTAGGTCTGGTCACACACACACAGACAGACATTTTCCAAAAATGGTCGAAATGGACTCAGCGCACCTCAAAGTGCAAATTCGTCAAAATTTGACATTCAAAAATTTTCACGAATCCAATACTTTCTTCTATATATTAGATATAGAAGAAAGTAAAAAGAAAAAAAAAACTTTGTATCTACTATTGAAGGTTCAAATTTATACATTTCAATAAAACTGTCTAAGTGTTTCTTTTCTTTTTTTTTTTAACTTCTAATGTTTTAAAGCCAGAACAAAAATTGATAATGATGAAGATTGAAGTGAGAGATAATGTTACATGTTTCATTACAGGTAATTTAGTCCTCTAATCAGAGCTGACGAGAGGCCATGTTCCCTAGTCGGAAACTAGGGGCCTGACTCTGGACTGGAGCAATAATGACAAAATAAAGTAAATTTTTAATTCTTTATGTCGGGAGTGGGGGCCCAGTGACAACCCAACGACCAAACTGACAAGGAGCATGCTTTGCATCTTGGCAGCGATGTCTCTTGTAGCCAGAGGTCGAAATTAGTATTAGTGAGTTAGGTGCCAATGGCACCTGATATTTTTTTCTTAGTTGCCAAAATAATTTCCTTGGTTGCAATGTCCAAATTACGTTGATTAGGTGCATAAATTTTGTTAAGATTTACATAAATTATATAATAAGCATGAAAATTTGAATTTTAAAGATCTCAAATGCAAATGTGACTATTACTGTAATAGAATTAAATGAAAAGAATACCCCTAAACACCCCCCCCCCCAAATATCCCTCTATTTCTCTCTCAAAAAGGAAAAAAAAAAGAATAATTATATTTTTTTTGCTAATAAACTTGGTTGTATTTTGCCTTTTATCTGCAGTCTTCTTTTTCAAAAATTTTCTACACTGGGTTCGGGCTTTATATGACTATGTAGTTTTTTTTCTTTGATGTTGAATTATTCTTTGAGGATCAATTGTTATTTTTTTTTACAAATCTAATAAACATGTTAACACATTTTTTCACTTGAAACACTCAGAATGGCATTCAGAGGTGGAGGGAAGGGGTAAAAACAGATTTTTGATAAAATGTTTTTATATTTTTATTTTTCTTCATATTCTGATACAAATTTTCATGTACTGTTGAGCTAAAAATATAGAACTGTGGATAAATAAATGCTCAACATAAAAAAGATTAAAGAATATTATACATGACAGCAGAAGTTTTGGACTACAAGAACCAATTTTAATTCCAACTTTTTTTACTTTTTTTACGGAGCGGGAGGGGGGGGGGGGGGGGGCTTAAAAGACAAGGGGTGCGAAAAAATATCCTTGTATTTTAGTTGAATAGGCTTTGCACAACATAAAATTTAAGAAATTATCAGAAGAGGTACAACCGAGAAACAGATGAAAAAAGATTGCTGCACACCTGCAATGTGCTAAGCCTTTTTCCCACGTGCATGGGAAATCGGACAAAAACGAATTAATCTGCAGCGTTTTTCGTAGAATTGTCATTAATTGTTGCACTCAAACAGTAAAAAAAAAAAATCTCAGAAACATCGATTACGGCGATTTAATTAAAAATTGCGTAAGAAAATCAGCTTGAGCGTTAAAAAAAGTCAAACTGCAAAACACGTCAAAGGCATTATGTATATCAATATGCGAGAGATGAGGCTTTCATTTAGCAGTTTAAACTTCCAAAAAAGCTTAAACAGTTGTAGATTTTTTTGTTTTGTATGTGTTTGCCAAACCTTTGTCTCTCACCTGCCGCTCTGTGTTGACATGAAGTGATGAGTGAATCTCCATCAACTAGTGCAGAACAGCGATTTCCAGGAGAGGGTGGGGAAGAAAGGATTAAGGGGAAACAGGTGCAAAGGAACAAAAGGCACAGCATGTGCTGGTGATGTCTTTGGGGGGAGGAAAGAGGAGATACTGGTCATTCTGCTGAGGGCCGATTCTGCCATTATAGCAGGACGCTTTTCTGCTATTGTGAGGTTGATGTTCTGAAAACTGACCTTGAGCTACTGGAAAAGGACAGGGAAGCACAAGTTAGGCGTCAAAGTGACGACTAGTTTCAAAATCGCGGTCGTCAAAACGAAATTTAAAGTTGCAAAATACGACTAACGACCGCTAATTTCGAGCACTGCTTGTAGCCTAGATGTTGCATATTTTTACTACTGAATAAAAATTTTAAATTTTACATTACTTGTTTTTTTTATTTAATGAATTAAAAATCATGAAGTTTATAACATGTCAAGCCCCCCCCCCCCTTCACTTAATACAACTATAAATGAATTAAGTCTCAGAACCTGAAACCACATAAACACTCTTACTTGCTTAACAGTTGCTACCATGCGTGCAATGAGCATAATACTAGCAGTTTCAGGTGGATAATGCATGTGCCTAAAAAAAAAAAAGACAAATAAACATATAATCACTTAATAAATAAATAAATCTAATTATAGTACAGAACCAATTATCTGGATTGCTCGAAACCATCGCTCTTCCGGATATCTGAATTCGCTTGGACAAATTGCATGAACATCTTTTCCGGCTAGCTTAAAATTATTGTTTATGGATTTTTTTAATAGTATCTAAATTACAATAATGAATAGTGATGCATTTGAAAGAAAAAGAAAGCAGTATATAAATGCTTATAAATTTGAAAATATTTAGAAATAAAACTTTTATAAGAGTAAAAATGAAAACATTCAAAGACAAAAAAAAAACTTAATTGCATGTTTTTTAGTAAAGAAAATCTAATGCAAATTATTTTACATGTGATTTCAAGTAAAACTATGTAATTACTTTGAAAAATACTGCTGGGTAAATTATTGACCTCCTTCTTGTAAGAGTACGTATGTATTCATAGATATTATAGATACTTTTACCGTTGCAAGTTCCTAAAGGTCTGTTTTTCAAAACTAGTCATAACTAGCTCTTCTTCTCCTTTAAAATTTAAGTTTCATTTAAAATGTCCAAGGTAATCTCTTCTATCCCCATCTAGTTTATTTATTTATTTATTATAAAGTAATACATATGTTCCTTACGCCGCTATCATGATAATTTGAATCAAATGGGGACACAAGACAGTTAAAGTTTGAAATTATTGGTTAGATGTAATAAGCTCACTCAGCATAGTTTCTTGTTCTAAAGCAAAAGTAATTTTAATTTAAAAAAATCCGCTGATTTATCAGATAAAACTTACTTAGCATAGTTACTTGTTCTACTAAGCAAAAGTAATTTTAATAAATATTATCTTTCTCCTGTTTAATCATCAAAGAGGAAGCTTTCCACTGATTAACCCAGCATCACTGGCATTTACCTTTAAAAGTTAAGATTAACGTCCCTTTTTCCAAAGGAGTAACTAAAAAGCTGTAGGAAGCCCTTAATTTATTTTTCGTAAAAAAAGAGGAATATCATGAAAGAGCTAAAATCTAGACAAAATATTTCATATCAGGAATGTCAGGAAAACTACAAAGTCTGCAATAATAGAAATAAGTACATGAACAATTATTTTTAGCTTTAAAAAAAGTGAAATTTAATTATTTTTTTCTTTAAAAATTTGGAAAACTTTTATCATGAAACATTCAAAATTCATATAAAATGAGTGATCTTGTATACAGTCATGCCATCTAACCAAAATGTTTACTTTGTAAGAAAAAATTGTACAAGTTAGTAGTTTTGCAGAGGAAGAGTAAGGCTAAATTAAGATATAACAAAAAAGGCTTATTATTTTCCTCCCTCAGGCTTCTGATATATATAAGTGGAGTTTTGTTTCTATCGATACTTTTGCAGAACTAGTAAGTTGTTCATAAACGAAGAGTCATCTGCAAATGAAAATATGGAACTATACATGCATCGCGTTAGTCGAGTATTGTCTACTCGGTATTAGGCCTGCTGAAGCAAAATAAGCACGTAGCAACTCCATTTGCTTCAAAGAAAATAATTTAAATAAAGCATCGATATATAGTTTTTGGCTCTTTGTTCATTTACCTCCAAGCATCTTGCAGCTGATCTAACGGATGTTGAACACGACCATCAGAAAAAGATGTACATAAAACTCTATGATACTGATCCCAAGCCTGCTCTCTGCAGCTTGTGCTACAATATGACACCTAAAAGAAACATCTTTTCAATGAGGCTAAAATACAAATTGACATTAAAAATGTCTAAAAATATGATATCAGTACAAAAGTGAAAAAAATTGTTAATCATTTCAGATTTAAACTTTACCAAATTAATCACTCTCAAACATTTATTTTTAGCATATTTCCCTTACAAGGTGAGACAATTAAGTAATGGGAATGCGCATGCCATAGCCGTTAGACTTTATGTTTACGAATGAAAATAGAATGTAATTGGTCTTCTACTTCTGGGTGCTGATGGCACGTTATTTCATCTCTCTTTCTAGTTTAGTTTTGTTTTATATTAATGTAGCCGAGGGGGGGGGGGAGGGGTCCAGGGTGGTCTAGACCCTCCTAGAAACATGCAAAAACAAAAACTCTATTTTCTCATGCATAATTTTGATTTGCACAGTACAAGAAAATTCATACTTGAGTGCAAGCAATTACATAAATTCCCTACTCCTTGTATAATATAAAAGGAAGATTGCATTTAAAAACATTTTCTTAATATAAAAAAATTATCTTACGAGAAACACTCATAGTGTAGTATAGCTCCTCGTAAGAAGCAACAGATTTTTTCATCATATTTTATCATCGAATATTGAAGATACGAAATTGGAATATCCAGTAAACATACACAATATTGAAGTAAATTTTGAAAATCCTACGTATAGCACAGATTGCTCTATAAATTTACACATGGAAATTTTAAAACCACTTTTTTGAAGTGGCATAAAAATTAAACAAAAGCAATGATTTGTCAGCATCTAAAGCAAAAGGAGGGGGGGGGGGGGGCGGATAAATTACTTCACAATATGTGCATTCAACATATTCATCTTTTCTTGTAGCACAGCATTCAGGATGTGGGAGACAAAGATCTGGATTTCCTGATAATCTTCTTATATTTTCTTGTGCAGTTTCCAAAGGTTTCATACAAAAGTCACAGGCAAGATAGCCATAGGCTTGATTCCATAAAAATTGTGCACATACTAAGGGACGCTCCTCAAAAATTACATCTCCAAAATTGAATTTTCTCAAAGCAAATAGGCCTTTTCCCTATGGAAAAGAAATATATACTCCATTAATTTATAATTTAAAGAAATACAGTTAAAATTTTACACTAGAAGAATTGTTTCATTTTACACTGCATATAAAGTCATATGTTATAGTGTGACTTATATACTATTACATGAATTAGGGCCATAACATTAGTACAGGCCATATTTTTAGCTGGGCATTAGAAAACATTTTTGAAAAGAATCCAATTTAATTTTTTCTTTTTTTCAAATTTAAACTGGATAAAATAAAAGACTTTAGAATCTTAAATTATTAATTTACATTTATAAAGATATAATCTTAAAATTGATATTTTAAAAATTAAAAAATCCAGTGTGAACCCCACACTACTTCTTTTTACGTTTACATTTCATAATAGATACCTTAAGTGTTAAAATAGTGCCTTAGAGTAAGCAAGACAACAATTCAAACAATTACACCTCTAGTTTGCCACAAATTAATGAAAAAAAATCTTTTACAATAATTCATTTTTTAAATACAGTAAAAGTTCATGCATCCAACATTCAAGTAACTGGAAAATTTCTTTATTTATTGAGTTTAAAAATCGGCAACCTCCAAAGTCCATTTTCTGACTATGAACCTAGTTATTTCATAAAATGATTTGAGTTATAGACAAGTATCGAAAAAAAAAAAAACTCGCAAATAAGTCGATCCCACATATAAGTCGACCTCTCTCTACACTACTTTAAGGAAGAAAATCAGAAAAAAAAATGGTAAACTCGCGAAAAAATCGGGAATGTTCTGCCACGGTTTTTGAAAGTAAACGTTTCAAAAAGAATGGAAATTAAATGCAGAAAACAATCTTACGTTTAAAATCGCGAGACTTTTATTTTTTTTCAAAGAGGGTTCATTTCTGCGATAATGATTTTTGTAAACGGTGGCATTTGCAGGTACAATTTTTGTTACCTGTCGCTTTAATTTTGAATGAATATCAATAAAATTTTGCGCTGTAACCATATTGCAATTTTTTTTAAAGAAATGAGCATTAATTCATAAGCACTATTGGAAAATTTACGAGTACGGCGATTACCACTTTTCGCGCCATTGGTCTTTTATTGTAATTATTTAGTCTTTATTTTACAGTCAGACCATGCAAAATTACAGCAGAATGTATGAGTATTTACTTCTTTAGCGTTTGTTTGAAAGGGTTAGACTTAAATCAGGAAAATTTGTATGTTTTTGAGTTTTTATTTTTCCAAGAATTGCCCAGGAAAATGTTTCGGAAATTATGCCCCGCTTATAAGTCGGCCCCCTAATTGTAAGCTTCATTTTCTGGACTAACTTTATTGACTTATACGCAAGTATATGCAGAACTTGTGATTAGTTATTCAGGAAACATTCATATTGTTTAAAATTTTCTGGTAAATTCGTACGTTTCGAAAATCGGCAAAAACTTATCTTTAAAAAGATTGAAGCGAAAATACGATAAGTAGTTCCTAGTTTTCAAGATTCTATATAAACTCTATTTGAAAGCACATTTACATTAGCTAAGGAAAAAAATGAAATTGGAATTTACACGAGCTCAACTATCCGGAAAATTCGCTTATGGGTCATTCCAACGAAAATGGTACAAATCATGTTCGAGACTTTAGAATTTGTTAGAATCAATTTTAATAACTACCACCAATTAAGTGTATTTCTTATTGCTTCTCCATTTAATTTTGTGCCATCAAGTATCAATTGATTAGGTATAATCGATTTAGAAAGGACGCAAAATAATTATCTTTGTCAGAAGAAGGAGAAAACGACGTGTCCCAGCTTTAAATTGCTAGAATTTTAAACGTGATTTAAAATTAAACTGAAATGTAACAACAAAATAAATTACACTGCACAGCACAAAAGATGCTTCTGACACCATTTCTGCAGATTATTAAGCAAATGAAAATTTTTTTTCCCCCAAAACACTATAATTTATCCATGTTCCTAGATTTTCTATGTTTCAAATTGTCCACTCTGTTACAAGCCTTTTAGAAATAAAATAAACAAAATTGCATTCAATCTGATATATACAGTGCTCGACATTGAAAATGCAACACCAAGAAGGAGTGGTCTGAAATTCATGCAAATTTTACCGTAGACGCACGTCACTGAGTTATGCAAATGATATAAAATGAGAGTCACTGAGTTATGCAAATGATATCGGAGAAATTTGGTTTTTGTCTCGAAGGATACGTGTGATAGGAGGAAATGCCACGCCGTCCTCAAAGAAGACACTTCCAGCATATACAAATACAAATGTGGCGACCAGCAGCAGGCTCTGGGCCCAACTTGGCTGGTCCTAGTCAAATTAAAGACCCCCAATGAAGATCAATGGCCCTCTTAAAGCCATCTACTCCATTGCTCTTTACCGCCTCTTCCGGTAAGCTGTTCCAAGTTCCCACTACCCTGCTAAAATAGTAATTTTTTCAAATTTCAAGATTAGCCTGAGATTTAAACAGCTTTCTGTGCGAAAATCTAACCCCGTAACATCATTCATAGACGACTTTACAAGGGGTATGGTGATCGGACTGAGAAGGGGAGGTTGGTCCATACGTCAAATTGCAGCTGATACCCACATGGATGCAAGCACTGTGCATCGGCTGTGTCGGAGATGGTTGGAAAGAGGAAATGTAGCCACATTGAGGGGTGCAGGTGCAGCCAGAGTGACGTCAGACCGCTTGGATCGACGGATTCACCGACAAGCTGTGGTGGACCCGCAAGTCACTTGTACGTCGATTCTGCAGCACGTGCAAGGTACCCTGGATGTTCCTGTGTCGACCAGAACCATTTCCCGTCGACTGGTTGCACGTGGCCTGCAATCACGGCGCCCGCTAAGAAGACTGCCATTGACCTCACAGCACAGACTCCAACGTTTGGAATGGTGCCGGACCAGAGCGACGTGGATGGCAGAATGGCAAACCGTAGTGTTCTCAGATGAATCCCGCTTCTGTTTGTCCAGCGATAGTCATCGCATACGTGTGTGGCGTCGACGTGGAGAAAGATCGAATCCGGCAGTAACTGTGGAACGCCCCACAGCGCGACAACGTGGCATAATGGTTTGGGGCGCTATTGCATACAATTCCGTATCACCTCTAGTTCGTATTCGGGGCACTATGACGGCCCAACGATATGTAGATAATGTACTGCCGCCAGTGGCAATCCTCTACCTTCAGGGTCTGCCAAATGCAATTTTTCAACAGGATAACGCCCGGCCTCACAGTGCTCGAATCAGCCAACATGCTCTACGAGGTGTACAGATGCTTTCCTGGCCACCATACTCTCCTGACTTGTCACCAATCGAACATGTGTGGGACGTGATTGGACGCCGTTTGCAGAACCTGTCACTGCCTCGTTCAGAGGACGAACTGTGGCAAATGGTTGAAAGGGAATGGAGTGCCATCCCTCAGGACACCATCCGCAGGCTTATTGACTCCATGCCTAGACGTGTTTCTTCGTGCATCGCTGTCCGCGGTGGTCCTACCTCTCACTGAGCCGACGCCTTCCTCGCTCTAAATTTTGCTTATTTATTTTGAAATAAATGTCACTTATTGTTCCATGCTGTCTCTGTCTTCTTACCAAATTTCTTGAATTTCTGACCACTCCTTCTTGGTGTTGCATTTTCAATGTCGAGCAGTGTATTTTTAAAAACATAGGTAGTATAACTGCCGTGATAGGCTTCCTACATTGAATTATGTGTTCAAAACCAGGATGAGCCTAATTCTTTTCTTATGGTAGTTAATTTGAACTGTTGGATGTCCACTAGGGTGGTCACAAGTAACATGGGGAAAATTTTTTTTTCAACTAATCTTTTGCGGCACCCCCCCTAAAATGTGCCAATGGGCTAGAAAATGAGATTTGCAAAGTTTTAGCTTAATCGGATAATATTGACACGTGCCTCAAAGTGGGTAAAGTTACGAAAAACAGCGATTTTTAGACAAAAATCGTAGTTTTTCCTCTGTAAAACCAAAACTATTCATCTTAGAAGCTTTATTTTGATCTCATTTTGTAGGAAATTTTATTTTCTTTAAGTAATTTTATTTAAAGTCTCAAAAAAAAAAAGATTGAATATTTTTCACAATTTTTCAAGTCAGGCCTCATCGTAAATCCTCGAAATTGCTTAGAAAAAATAACTCATTAAAATGTAAATTAAGAAGTCCTTTTAGTAAATTTGATAGAATCTACGGATAACGTTGACTTTTCAGAGAAGAAACAGCAATATTATTACAAATATACAGGGTGTCCACTCCTATCGTGGACCAATAGCTAATTTCTAAACCGTTAGAGATACGCATATAGTTCATTAAGGAAAAAATCTCCAAATTACGAAAGGAATTTTGGGTCTATTCAATGTTTTTCAAAAAATCAAATTTTGAAAGAGTTACGAAATTTAAATTTTTATACAGCCCCCCAGTTCTATCAATCATATTTAGTAAAACATTCTTGACACTGTAACGTTTAAAACTAAAAAAAAATCACTGTTCTACCACAAAAATTGACCGAGTTATGACGTTTTGAAAAATCAAGATTTGGCATTATTTCATGACGTCATCGAGAGATCACTAAAGGGACCGTATGCGAAATCCTTCAAAATCTTGATTTTTCAAAACGTCATAACTTGGTCAATTTTTATGTTAGAACAGTGATTTTTTTTTAGTTTTAAGCGTTACAGTGTCAAGAATGTTTTACTAAATATGATTGATAGGACTGGGGGGCTGTATAAAAATTTAAATTTCGTAACTCTTTCAAAATTTGATTTTTTGAAAAACATTGAATAGACCCAAAATTCCTTTCGTAATTTGGAGATTTTTTCCTAAATGAACTATATGCGTATTTCTAACGGTTTAGAAATTAGCTATTGGTCCACGATACGAGTGGACACCCTGTATAATAAATTTATGTCTTAGAAACTCATAGATAAAATAAATAACTGCGAGTAAAGCTTATGAAATGAGCAGTACAAGCCATAAATGAAGGGCTTGGAGGATGAAGGGGCTAAGTTACATTTTAAAAAATGAACACTCTCTACAATGGTAAGCAATAGATACAGGTAAACAAATAAAACTTGGTAAATCAACCAGTAGATATCAATAGACCAATTTCATTTGCACACTAATGGCAAAACCAGAAAACAAAAAAGCTGCAATAACTACAACAATAAAACTTTGAACTTTAATTACTCGTAATTTCTGTTTTGTCACTTAACCCTTTCATCTCTTAACCCCTTCAAATACAAAACGCTGCTTTCCGGTTAGCCTGTAGCGGTCAGAGCTGAATATTAGCTTAAAAATCTCTGCCTTGTTAGGGCTTTCGATCCTCTTAGGGAAGGGAGAAAACTATGATTCCCCATTATAGAAAGGTGCAATCACCATCTCTATTGTGGGAAGGCCGAGAAATCATTAAGACAACCCCACAACACTTTATAAATATAGTATTCATAGTTGTTCGCTTTGCAAGTCTTCAATAAGCAACTATAGTTTGGGACATAATCCTTGAGATTTAAAGGAGAATGGCTCCACCTTCAGTTTCCAGAAATCAACAAGCTTGAATTTAAGACAGAAAGACAATCTTTAATAGCCGCATGTCT
The DNA here is from genome assembly GCA_038373865.1 of Uloborus plumipes. Taxonomy (NCBI): domain Eukaryota; kingdom Metazoa; phylum Arthropoda; class Arachnida; order Araneae; family Uloboridae; genus Uloborus; species Uloborus plumipes. Next base: position 52,731 of record JAXGGA010005383.1, read on the forward strand.
CATCAAATCACAGGTTCCAAGTTACCTTCTTATCTTACCTTCTATCTTTAAAACTTGCGTCAAATTAAACTGATGTTCAGAAAAGCTTCAAGTAACTAAAGGAAGTTCTCATTTTTTGTGAAAAAGCTAAGATGCCAACCAAACAATCTAAAACCTACGTAATAAACCTAGAAAAACTGTATGATGAGAGGAGAAAGCTGCGAAGAATGCTGAGAGATCCAAAAATGCCATTCAAAACCAAAGAGTTAAGGATTTTCCTTTGATAACCACTTTGATGTTTCTCATCGGGATTCGTAGAACGGATAGTAGCAGCTACAGAAGAGACATTAAATCATGACCGTCAAATTTAATTTTCAGTAGAAACGTCATACCCTTTTGTAGACAGCAATTTCGTCAACAAAGATTTAATCTTATCAAAAATCGATTTAGGAATTTAGACTTAGAAGGAGCTGTTGTGTATTGGGATAAGAAATCTCATCCAGTTTTTTTTAACAAAGACAGAGGCTAGCAATTTTGGTAACAGTGGTGTTGAAGAGCAGATGATAGGTGTTCCCATCCTTAAAAACAGCACGGGTGTGTATAAGTAAGTGCTGTATATTCAGTAGTGGAGCATTGGGGCTCAGTTGAAAAAAATTATGGAATGTATTTCGATATCACTGCTGAAAATAGTGGTTTGCTTTCAGAAAACCTGCGTTGTTACAGAAATATTTTCCGCATTCAGCATGTTTCCACCGCATCTTAGAAATTGTTTTAAAAGCAGTTTTTAGTCGCAAAATGGAAATACATCTGCTGGTCCTCAAGCAAATATTTTTCAAAAATCAATGTTCAGCTGAATGATCTGTGTTAGATAAAGAGCAATTCAAAGCAGGTACAGAAGATGAGAATATTAGAAATAAGCAATTTAGGCGAAAATTGAAACCTTCTTGTTCTCAAATTAAAAAGCTGCAGCCTAGGGACAATTACAATATTCTCATTTTCTTTAATCTCTTAACGCCTAGTGGTGCATGAGGCCGCTAGCGTGGCTTTCCAACCTGCACGGTTCAGTGCCGCTTCCCTAGCTCGCCCCCAGCTGGGCCATCCAAAGGCATTTCGTTCTTGAATGGCCATTTGGCGCCAGGTAAGTTTTGGCCGGCCTCGCTTCCTTTTGCCATCAGGGGTCCACGTGAGAGCAGTTCTTGTTGGGTCTATTGATTTCATTCTGAGAACATGTCCTATCCAAGTCCATCTTTGCTTTTTTACCTGTGTAGTTATAGGTTTGCAATTAGTGCGTCTGTATAGATCTGAATTAGAAATTTTATTTGGCCAGTAAATGTTTAGGATTCTTCTCAGGTTTTTGGTTTGGAAGGCATCAAGCTCTTTTTCTTGCTGTCTGGTTGACTTCCATGTATTGCTTCCATAGAGTAGGATTGCTCTAACTGTTTAATTGAAAATTCGATTACAATATATACCCCTATAAATCGTGTAAAAACCAATTTTATACTAAAGCTAAAAAGACAGTAAATAGTTTAATGATGTTCCATGACGCAGCTGAAAGAGGTGTAAAATTCCAGGCTTCAGTTCCTCTTTGAAGAAAGACAAAGAGCAACAGTAGCTTTTATTACAAGTTAATGCTGTATGCTAAATGCAGGCAGTTTCCTCATTTATGGGATTTTCTTTTGATGGGTTTTAGCATTAAAAATAATTCTGTTCATGACAACAATCTATGCAAAATTGTGGCTCAGTGTCCCCAGTAGCTGCAATGTGCCTCATAATGACTTACATCTTCTACAAATATTAAAACTATACACAGAAATTGATAGTGAAGTGGCTCTTAGAGCACTTATTAAAAACCTAAAGGAAAACTTTGATATCTATTTGGTTGGATTTGGTTGGATTAGCTATTTTTATGGATCGCGTGCCTCCAAAAGAAAAAGCTGCCATAGTAAAAGCTTTATAGCGTCCAAAGGCCAAAAAGCAGGAGCGCCCCGAAGGGAGATCCAGGGAGGTCACCGGGACCTCCCAAACATCTTCCTCATTCGGCAAATTCGAACAACGATTCGGCACATTCAGGGATAGTATTTAAATATTTTTTTGCAATATATATATAGTGTGCGTGCGGCTGCAATCTTTCTTTTTTTTTTTTGTAATACCGTATTTTCGCATAGATAAGCCGCAGCTTATACGTGTTTAAAAGCTGAATTTTAACTCCTGCGGCTTATACGCCATGGTGGCTTATACGATGTAAAAGTGTTTTTTTTTTTTTTTGTCTTTATTTGTTTTTGTTTTTTCAAAGTTCATGTTATGTTTAGTTATTGCTTAAAAACAAAACAAATTAGAGTGACATCCAAAACCAGAACTGCAACGCCCTTGAAAAAATCTATTTTGAAAAGGGTGATAGCATTTCTGCTCATTCAGATGTTATTTTATTCTCCTAGATCCCATAAGGAAGTGGAATAAATTAAGAAAAAAAAACATCAACCATAACCAACACGAAAACAAATACAAAGGAAAAACAAATAATTAAAAAAAAATGCCTGCCCTGCAGTTGCCCTGAGGATGGGAAGTAGGGTTGCAGTAGAAACCAACTGCAGCAGAACAGGGTTACTATAAGTTGCAGTTATCCCCAAAATGTTGCAAGGTTTTATTTATTTATAATATTGAAACACTGTTTTCAAATCAATGTTACTACTTCTTTGTCATTGTTTTTGAACGGAGGTCAATACCAGTATACAGCATAGGTGTAGGTTCTCGCAGATTGAATTTTTGACAAAGTTTTATGCGGCTTATACGCCGATGCGGCGTATCTGATGAAACACGTTTTTTTTCTCCCGAATTTTGCGAAGTGCTGTGTATACGGTGGTGCGGCTTATCTACCCGAAAATACGGTACATCTTTGAAAATGAGAAGATCCGATTAATAAAAATATATCTCATTCTTTTACTGACGTTATTTACCATAAACCAAACCGTTTCTTTCCTTGGCCCCTTTCAGTGAATTCCATAGTGTGTGTAGCATGACCCCAGACAAGACGGATAATAAATAGTGAAAATGTTGCACTTTGAACGCAAAGAACTCCAATATGTGCGGCGACTTCTTTTTTTTGCTTTACCAGCAGATTTTCTCATTTCTCGTACTGAACTCAAATTGAAACTTTTAAAAAATGTCCTTCGATCAACTATGGAAGACGACAGAATAAAGAGTTTAATGCTTATTTCATGAGAAAAAGACAGCAGAAAAACTGGACACTAAGGAAATAATAAAAACGTGGTCATTACTAAAAGCTAGGCGTGTAAAAGCCAAACTTTAGCTCATGAATAATATTTCTAGCAAAAATTCTGGAACTAAGTTTTTATAAGTGCTTAACTCTTTTTTTGCATTTTTTGCCAACATTTTCAGATTGTAAAGTCACAATTGATGAACAGTTATGACTATGTGTGTATTTATCTTACTACTATTATGTATGCGAAAGTTTGTATGGATGGATGGATGAATGGATGTATGTATGTTCGTTTGTTCCTCTTTCACGCAAAAACTACTGAATGGATTTTGATGAAACTTTTACCATAATGTAGCTTATATATCAGAATAACACATAGGCTATAATTTATAACGATATTCAAAAAAGTTCGACCGGTAGCGTCTCTTTCATTCCAATTTAAGGTACATATTTCTCATAAGTCAAATGGCATTGACCAAACTAATTCAGTATTTAGTGTATCAACTCAACTCCCCGTCGAAAGCTAAAATTGCGGGCATCATTTCTTCTTTCCGTACTTAATGATCAAGGCTTTCCTCAAGTCAAATCATGAAGGTTTTTTTTCAGCTTCTTGGGGAATATCAAGGCTTTTATCATGATTTGTATTTAAAACGTTTTGTCTTAGTTGTGTAAGTAGATTATTTATCCTTAAGCAATGTGTTTCTTAATGTGCATTGCTGCGTGAAAATATTATTTTTTAGAATAAATTATATTCCTTTATTAGTAAATTGTTCACTATATCAATTATTTTCACAAGTTTCGTAAATTTGTTGGTCCTGCTTAATCGGGTAACGGATAAACGAATAAAATATCCTGGAACTGGATATTTCCCATGCCATAGATGCAATGCTTAAGATTCCGCTTAATCGAATTCTCCGCTTAATCAAATAATATTTCTTGGAACCGACAGTATTCGTTTGAGCGGGGTTGACAGTATGGGTTTTAAAGTATCGGTAATGTAATCGCTTGAAGAGATTGGCAACTAATAAATGGATTGGGTTTATTATTTTCCAATTTAATGGAACTTTAAATACAACTTTAGGGTATTTTTAAAAATTTGTTTGCGCTAACTGGGCGGGTACTTACAATTGGTCACTTAGAATCCAACCGAACAGATATCTTGCCGAATTTGTTGCAAGAATATTATAACTAAGATTATGGGTAAATTTTTCAACTGACACCAGTTTTGGCGCCAAAGACTATGTAATAATACTTTACTTCTTTAACGATATAACTAAAATAAAACGATTGTTGTCTGATATTTGTGGACTGCGCCAAAATCTTAATCATCGAGATAATACTCCTACAGTTGAAGAAAAATTCAGTTTTGTTTTTTTTTTGGCCGATTCCATACGTAATCATTAAGAGCAAGAATCTGAGAGAGTGTCACACCTGTGATTCACGACCTCTCAGATTTTTTCCAAAAAATTACCAAATGTTTATTATCTTATGGAAAGACCAAATCCAGAATGTTTTGTTCTAAAGTTGATATGGATCCCTAAAGGTGAAGGTGCGGCATCAAAAATTAAGTGGATTTTCAAGACATGGAAGTTGCTGTGAGCCAAAACCCTTACCAGGAACTGTTCAACTCCAATTTTCTTTTTGTATATGGAATACAGAAGGTTCAAACTTTACAAAATGAATGTTAAATTTGAGGTAAGTTGTTGCCGTAAGGTCAGTGAAGGCCCTCAAAACAAGGCACTTTTGACGTTTCTTAGCGTTTTTGAGGTCTAAACACAGCTTGTACATTTCAGTTGCCACGGCAAAAGTAGTGTCGTTTGAAAGGCCAGTGTAAGCACTTAAAAATAATGTATAAATAACCGAGGAAAGTTCAACGTGCTTTTAGTTGCGTAAGGTCGAAATATGAAAAATGTCGTATTTTATCGATATTCAAACGGTCATAACTTCCTCTGCCAACAACATACTGAAGTATTTTTTTTGCCAATGTCATACTCTATTCTTTGTCTTAACAGAGCAGTTGAGTCCTTTGAGGCGAAATGTAAAAAAAAATTTTTGCAAAAAATGTATTTTTTCCTGTGCATTTTTTGTAAAAAAATTTTTCTGGCAGTAACGTCCTAAAAAAGTTATTTCCAAAATTTTTGTCCCACTCTTACACTAAACATAACCAATGTGAGTACTTTCAAAAATTAAAACATTAAGTTAAGAAGGGTTCCACAAGATCCACAAGAGCTTTGGCTCAAACTAAGTTTTCCGAAAATTGTATTATTGCATAGCAATAAGAGGTGCAAAGTGCCCATTGGACAAATGATCAGGTTCCAAATTTTTCCGTCTCTATCTTGCATCAAAATATAGGAAAATCATATGCGATATGTTCACACAGCATGCAGCATGATAAATGCATATTACACATTGTTCTACAAAATGTCTTTAAAATTTTTGAGCCTTAGTGTCCAGCTGTCCTTTCTACTTCTATCGACAAAGGACCGTTGCACGGAATTGGTGATTAGCTGAAACACCTTGCTTTTGGTGACAGTAAAGAACATGGTCGTATCGTAAATAACGTCAAAAGTTTTGTCAAATGTGCAAACACTGCCAGGAAGATAGCAGTCATCTATTCATTATTCCAAAATGTTACACTCTCGCAACAGTGGATAAACTTGAATGAAGATAGTTTGATATAAATGAAGCAACTTCAACTTATTTAGTATATTGAAATAAGATTACAGGCAAGTATTGCATAAAATGTTCTGTCATGTAAAACAGCCAACAAATGATAAAATTCAACTTAAAGCTAGAAAATCGGAAGAAATACAAACTAAATTAGAACTCATACAGAGCCATCAATTTTTGATGAGAAATCCATAAGTGCGCTTCTAACCATCAGTAAAAACGAAATAGGTAGTAGTATTGTGCTTCCAAAACCTTCATTTAAAAGAAAGGAGATATGACTTAATCCAGCATAGCTTGCAACGAGCTGCAAGTAATTCATACTACTAAATATACTTATTTAAAAAAGTTCCAATCTAACAAGGAGACCTTACGGTCTCGGAAATTCAGATCGGGATGAGATTTGGCAGATTAGTAGTACCCCTTAAGGGCACTCTCAGGGTAAAATAATAAAACACACTAGCCATAAAATTCCGAGAAAATCGCCTTTCAAGTTTTGCACACAGTGATATACTATTTAAGTCTAACTATGTGTATCGTCTGGGTGGCTCAGTCGGCAGAGCGTACGACTTCTAATCTTTACTCCCGGGTTCGATTCTACTGCTACTTTTTTTTTCCTTTTTTTTTGTAAATTTGGTGGCTTATTCGGCAGAGTGCTGGGCTTCCAAGCCAGGGACCAGGGTTGGATACTGCCAGAAGATTTTTTTTAAAAATAAATTTATAAAGTGATTGTTACAGCAAAATTGAAATTTAATTGGAGGTAATACTAGAAAAAAATGTGTGATGTATTTGAAATTATGGTACATTAAAACTCTATTCAGTATTCACATAAATGAGTGATAACACATTTTCAGATATTATAAACTATGACAAAGTAAATAATTTTTGCAATACACATAATCAGTTTATGTATTTTTTAATTTTATTTTATTTATTTATTTCTTTTTTTCCTAAATTTATAAAGTGACTGTATAGCTTTTAGCAATTTGAATTGAAGATAATAAAAAATTTTTAAATACTTAAAAGCATAGAGAGAAAATTGAGAATAATTTAAATTGAAACAAAGAAAAATTATTTTCAGCAAAGAGGCTCTCGAAATAAACTACCATATCAGCGTGGGAAATAAGTATTTCATTTTGAGGAGCAGTACTGCTCCTCAAATTCTGTTATTGAGGAGCAGTTCTGTAAAATTGAGGAGCAGTTTTACGAAACTCACTAAATAACATCAACACGAAAACAAATAAGGTTTAAGAACTAATTTCTATCTTTTAAGTTTTAAATAATGCCCTATTTATTAATCAAAAAAATAATTTAAGTTTATCAAGTATACTCTCTTGACAGCTAATTTTTTATTAATTAGCTAAATCGGCCTTAAAAGGCCGATTCAGTTTGCGAGCGACGCGAACGAACGAAGCGTTTTTCGCTCGCAGGTGAAAAATTCCGATTATTCACACTAGATGCGGGCGAAAGTCACGTGATGGTATTCGCCCACTAAGGATAAAGCGCGCGCATCTCGCAAGAGCCAATGAAATCGGATGTCCACGCGGTCAAAACAGAGCAAAGATGGCGCCTTCCCTCTGATTGGCTGTCGCTCTCGTTGCCAAATTTCGTTCGCCTTCGAACGCGACGATAACAAGCATGCTAGAGCGCTGACGGCAGGCGAATATTCGTCGCGTTGTCATGGGAACGAATTCCGAAAACCGGTTTCGCGGTGAAAAGTTCGCATCGCTCGCTTGGTTCGCTCGCAATCTGAATCGCGCTTAGCTGATAACGCGAGCTACTTTGACGAGTTGGTCACGCCCTATGTGGAGAGATGACGTCAATCAAAGAGGGGGCCGGAGGAACGGATTCGATGCACAAATTTTAAAGTTAGAAATGTTTAGTTTTGCCAAATGTTATTTTTTTTTTAAAGTTTTTCTTTTTCATCGCAAAATTTTCGATGCAATTTAGGATATTGCATCGTCTTTCACTCGTTTTGAATCGCAAACTGCGATGCGATACCGCTTATTTCCCACGCTGTACCATATCTTTTAGTTTCTGCTTCAACATTTCATTGTGGGAAGAATTTTTATCCATTTTGCCCACGGTTTTTGTTTTATCAGGGAAACTTCACTAACCGACTAGTTTGATGCACAATATTCCAAAAACTTTAACCATTTTTCGAGGTATAGAATGCTCCAGTCAGATACAGCGCAGACGATAAATAAATTAAATGATGCAAAGAAAGAAGAACATTGCAGACAATAAATAATAAATAAAAAATAAACAGTTGAATATTCAATGCAAAATACAGCAGACGATAAATTTACAAATAGCAGAATCAAAGAGCAAAACCATTCTTCTATAAGTATGGTTAGTATTTTAAAAATTTGATTACCAGCTCATATAGAATTCAACAACATAATTACTCCTCCATACAGAAACTGATTATGTGTATTGCAAAAATCATCCACTTTGTCAGTTAATAATATCTCAAAATGGGTTACCACTTGTTTGTGAGAATAGCAGAGAGAGTTTTAATGTACTGTCGTTAAAAATAAATCATATATATATTTTTTAGTACTACCTTCAATTAAAATTTCAAATAGCTGTAACAGTCACTTTATAAATTTAGAAAAAAATAAATAAATAAATAAAATAAAAAAATACAGAAACTGATTATGTGTATTGCAAAAATTATTTACTTTGTCATAGTTTATAATATCTGAAAATGTGTTATCACTCATTTGTGTGAATAGTGAATAGAGTTTTAATGTACTATAATTTCAAATACATCACATATTTTTTTCTAGTATTACCTCCAATTAAATTTCAATTCTGCTGTAACAATCACTTAAAAAATTTATTAAAAAAAAAAATCTTCTGGCGGTATCCAACACTGGTCCCCGGCTTGAAAGCCCAGCACTCTGCCGAATAAGCCACCAAATTCACAAAAGAAAAAAAAAAAAAGTAGCAGTGGAATCGAACCCGGGACCATGGGTGCAAGTTTAATGATAAGTTCAAGACGGAAAATATTTTGAGCCCCCCCCCCCCTATGCGTACTTAAAAGACATATGTTTTTTTATATTGTTAATTTTAACTTTGTCAGTTTTTGAATATTGGAGCTTAATTTGAATTTTTTGAGCTTTTGATTTTTGTAACAATGTGAGCCTCCGTTTAAGTGCAGCGCTTCAAGCATTTTGTTCTGTGTGTAATAAAGAGGGGGGCGCGGGGGCTCTCCTTCGTGCATTTTCTAAATCGTGGCTCCGAAAACGTAAAATTGAATGAATGACAATGATATGGAAGAGAGGGGGTTCCCCCCGGAGTTTTTGAAACAAATAAGTCCTAAATACACGATTATTGGCCATTTTGGTAACGTAAAAGGAAGGAATTGTGTTCAGGGGCTCTCTTACAGTAATTTTTTGAAACTGTAGATTCCAAAATCTAAATTCGGGCTATCACAAAAAATATTAGATAGAGGATGGCTGAGGGTTCTCGGAATTTTTTTGGAATTGAAATTTATTTATTTTTTTAACATTGAGAAAACAAATTTTTTATTAACTAAAAACTGAAGAAAGTTATTAAATTTTCTTTCCGTCACAAGCTCAGTCTCCACAATCTCGTCAAAACGGAAATCCGTCTTGAGACGGAAGGTCTTGCATCCATGCCCGGACTAAAGATTAGAAGTCGTACGCTCTGCCGACTGAGCCACCCAAACGATACACGTAGTTAGATTTAAATAGTATATCACTGTGTGCAAAACTTGAAAGGCGATTTTCTTGGAATTTTACGGCTAGTGCGCTTTATTATTTTACCCTGTGAGTACCCTTAAGGGGTACTACTAATCTGCCAAATCTCATCCCGATCTGAATTTCCGAGACCCTAAGGTCTCCTTGTTAGTATCTATTTAAAATAAGCTGTAATAACAATCTGAAGGCTTCAGAACAAAATTTAAGTTATTTAAACTCCAATAATTCAGAACTGATCGTTACGTTTTCATGATACGTCCGTTACGACACATGCTCACATAAATGGGCACTTTACACCTCTTTTTTTTAATTTATCAAAATATTGTAAAGCCATATGTCCTTATCATACTCTGATCGATTGAAATGAATTTCAAGTAAATTTTCTGTATGTATAGTTTCAGAAATTTTTGAGGTGTTTCGAAAGACCAAAAAACTCTCATTTGTGAGATACGTCTGTTACGGAGGAAAAAAATTATAAAAATATTTTAAATGAAAATATGCAAAATTTAATTGCATAACATATAAGTAGAGTCCATGTACTTTATAAAGTGCATACAATTAAACAAGGATTTAGCGTGTTTGGGCTCTTTGGAGGGTGTTAAAGCTTCGAATGATATGTCTGTTACGGTGGAACTGCCCAACTGTTAAATAAATTAAAATTATACATGAAAATAAATTTATATCTGGAACAAAACCTAACTATGGTTTTAATGGAACTTTCATCCGGTATAAACTGGGCAATCCATCGCTGGGCAATTCCATAACGAATTTTTTTTTAAAAGCATAAGCTCAGATTCATCACCGCTCTTCTTGTTCTAACGAAACAAGGCCTTTTGACTCAGAAGTATGATCTTCCAAATTTCGGAATGGAGCGTGTATTTGTTTGGAACAGACATTTGATAGAGCAAACTCATACCGAGAAATCAGTTTGCAAGAAAAACGTCTAAAACAGTAACTCCAAAATATTTAACCTTTCGGATCCGGGCTGTTTTCTAGAAATTTTTCTTTCGATCCAGGTAGTACGACAGTTGAACCACAGATTTCTTTTCCATTGAAAAGAGAAGGTATAAACTGTCGTACCAGACCTATGAAACCTTGAAAAAATCCCCGGCTCCAAAGGGTTCGAGTGAAAATCTCAACCCCGTCCTCGAAAAAAAATAGAGTTAGGGTACAGCATGTGTACCGCCCGGCTCCTAAAGGATAAGTACACTCTTAGTTTGGAAAGGATGACTTGCATACAGAAGCAATGTAGGGGAGAGAAAAAACTTGGAAAATGAATGTTTGTTCAGAGAAAATTTTTGATGATAACAGAAAGTGAAAAAAAAAAAAAAAAATGAAGAAGAATCCAACTTTGGTTAACAGAGTTTTGGTTTATCGAAGCTCGGATAATCAAGGTTACTCTACTTTCAAACTGTTTTATTTTTTCTTGAAAAATTTTATGCATGAGATATAGCTATTTTCTCTCCGCCGATGAGCAAAACCCAGATAATGCACCCAGATGAGCAAAACCCAGACGAACGCGTGAACGCCGTTCGCAGAAAACTTTCAAAGTTTGCAGAAAATTTTAGCATTTTGTTTAAAAAGTTATTCATTTAGGAAGTTTTCTATCTGAAATATGTCTTGATTTTGTTCATTGTGGGGCAGTAGCTTGTGACATACGAAACTGACACATTCATTAATCTTGAGGGATTGACAACCAACCTCATGGTAGAACCTGCACTTCATACAACTTCATATTTTTGTTGTTGGTAGCACTTTAGGATTCAGAAGCACCCCCCCCCCTTTTTTTTGCAGAAAATTTTTAAGAAATAATTTAAGTTCGCAGACAGTTTTATTTTATCTAACTTTGCCGATGAGCAAAATTAGGCAGTTTTGAACCTTTTTTCTAAAAACTCGAGTAAATTTATTAAAATTGGTAGAAATATCACACAAACATGGCTTATTTTAAAGCTGAAAGAATGAACTTTGATTCGTGTATGAAAATAAATGATTTAAGTTAAGCCCAAATAGAAATTTTCCGGGGTCAAATCGTGATTCAAAAGGTGCAGTTTGCGTCATTTCATGCATGAAAATACAAATATGAAGACAAAAGATACGAAAAATTTAGCAGAATTTTGACACATCCTTGTGAAGTTGGTGCTTTAAATATGACTTCTGAGTGGATGAAAATATCCATTTTACTTTATTTATTCTTTTAATACATAGGAGCTTCAAATAAATTTGCTTTAATGAAATATCTTTTCAATTATTTACAATTCATCTCATTAACTTTAATTTGATACACTATTCATAGCAATAGAAAATTTCTGATATTTCACCCATCATATCCACTCTTTCATGGCAAATGCTCATTATGTAAAAAACCTGATGTCTTAAAATGTATTACTATCACATAAAGACTAAGGGATTTGGTTTTACAGTAAATCAGGTTTGTACAGTTGTATGAGCCGAATATTATATTTATTATTATTTAATTACTCATTATTAAAGGCAAATAAACATGAGGATTTTAAAATATGTTTTAAAAGCTATGTAAAAATAGGTTTCAAATAATCAGATATGTATACATATAAGCAAATTCATTGCTTTTCAACATTATTGACAAATTCAACCGAAATGAAGCACTGAAAACTAATTCGAAGAAAATAGTTACACGTAAGAAAAATATTGATTGTTTCGTTTCATAAAATACAGCTTTTTATGTAAATCATAAATGAAAGAGATCAGACACCTCATATATTATAATGACAATGAAAAAGGTAGCAAATAAAAGTACTGAATTGCATACAGAGCTATAAAACGCGATTCCAGAAACAAATCAACAGATTTAAAGATGAGATCACAATTTTTTTTCCTATTTACCTTTACTTCGTCAATAACACGAACTTCAACGCGAGGAAGATAGTCATCCATTTAAAATTTTGTGGATTTCACAGATCACCGTCATCAGAACACTGCAGTAAAATCTCTTCAACAGTGTAAAAAAAACACTCTATCAAATTCAACTTTTTTTGAAAGTCTGCGCGCCGCATTTACGACAATTTAATAAATAGTGAACAATTGATGTTGCCATCTAAAATTTTGAAAATATGCTGCATTTATTTATTTATTTTTCCTGGCTCTGATGTGATTTCCCTCTTTTTTTTGTCTTGTGTTAACCTATCGGTCACTAAAAAATATTAAAAAAATTGTTGTAGTTATAAAATGAACAGAGGTACAAAGGCAAACGTGCATAGTATGTAGTCCTTGAAAATTACGTGGGCTTATGCTACTCATTGAACATTGAACATTTATTTTTTTCCCTGCTATGAAGAAATATCCCGTAAAAAGAGGAATGTGTATTTGACTTTAACTATCAGTAAAAATAATTAATGTATTTTAACTTTTTTGAGCGAAAAAGTAGCAAACATTTAGTGGAGTTGAGGTCTGAAAAGAAGCTGTACGGAATGTTCGAATAGAGCTACCGGTTTTTTGATTGATGACGTCACCGGTTCAACCGGACTAACTGGTAGCTGTATTTGTACACAAGTAAAAGAAGACAGCAAATCTCTCTCTCTCTAAAAAAAAAAAGAAAAAAAAAAAGCCCTCAATCTGCGAGAACACTGCCAGTGGGATCACAACCACATTTATCTCAATGCAAAAATCGGGAGAAAAAGTTCTGCGTCCCCACTTTTGAAAAGAGAAATGGGGACAAAAGTTGTCACATTAGAAGTCTAAATTTTGTGCAGAATATTGAATACAGCTAGCCAACTCGTTTCATAGTTACATACAGTATACCGATCGGCCGATTAGATGTCCAGGACTGCAGTTTATTCCTTGAAATGGACTCATCAGCCTGGGCGGATGTAGAAGATCCTCCACACACACACACACATTGTTTATTTTTTTGAATAATATGGTTGATTACAATAGTTTAAAAGAAAGTGACAAGTGTTTCGAGTAAAAATATATATTTTTTAAAACGTAAGAGGAGTTTCTACCACTATTCTATATCCATTACCTATTTCAAGTCTGTCAACTTTTGATTCGTTTGAGGACTCAGGAGCTATATTGCAAATACGCAAGGTCCTCAATCGCACTTTTTGTCCTTTTAACAAGTTGGATTATCGAGATAGCATCTATTTTTATCATTTTTTTGTACTAGACATAAAAAGGCCCAGAGAAGTTGATTAAGCTGCTTAAGAGGACCCATCACACATAATTTTTCCATCTTTAGACTGAAAGAGAGAAAACTACACTCTTTTCCTTCCCCCACTGAACGTAGATGTCTTGACAGGTTTGGGGAACAAGACGCTGACGACGACCTCCCCCCCCCCCGTCTTCCTCTCTGCACGAGTGTCAACGCTCAAAATTTATTGGCAAAGTAGATGTAAGAGGGTAGAGATTGCTGTTGTAACTGATCGGATAGATGCCTTATACAATTTTCGCCTTGGACACTATTCAGAACCACTGGTCTTTATTTTTAGGGCATTAGAGTTTCGACCGAAATTTTCTACAATTTTGGTGTTTTGTGCCCAACTTTCTTTATAGCCTCATTGGATTTTTTTAATAAATACTTTCGTTATTTGTTTCATAAATTTGATTTATAAAAGTGCCTTTATATGGTACTGTATATTTATGTACAAGAAGAATACGCAGTTTATTCATCATTTTCCTGTGAAGTGCAGCACTAACACTCGGTCAATCAAAAGCATAAAAGTATATTTTCGATTACTTCGCAATCCAAACTTGCCGCTCTTGTTCACTAAATACTACCTCCATCATTATTTGCCTGCAATTTCAGGTTCAATCAGGGCCTGATTATGGCACAAGCCAACTAGGCCTGTGACTGGGGTCTCATCTTCCTAAGGGGCCCCTAATTTTCTAAAAGCTGATGCTCAGCATTAAAGAATTATGTATTTTTAAAGAAAAAAAATAATGATTCATAAATTGAAAAATAAAAACAATCTCTTTTTATACTTTTTAATTAGTAGTTCTCTTATTTAGTTCATTTTATGTTTGTTAAAAAAGATTTCTTTCTTGAGAATTAGCTATAAAACTCTTGAGCTAAAATGGATATAAAAAATCAGTATCAGGGCTAGACATAATGCATACAGTGCAACTGCATAGGGCCTTGCAGAGCTACATACAATGATCCCCAAAAAAGGCTTGTATCGCCACTGCGAAAAAGTTAAAGATTTTTTTGTTGTTGACTTAAAAAGAAGAACATAGAAAAGGGCCTCCAAAGTGTTGTTGGCCTTGGGTCTCATTTTTAGTTAGCCGGGCCCTAGCTTCAATAATATGTTCATAACGGTGTATTATGGGCACGAAATTCTTTCGGCTTTGCCGATCTGGCCAGAACACAAATGAAAAAAAAAAAAGAGATGCATTTAAGGTAGATATAATATGAAAGAGCAATGCTTAACATTGATCTAATATAATTAAACTTTCACAACAGGATATATATGGGCGATTCTCTGTAAACTGGTAATTGGCTGTCCGGACCGATTATTTTAAAAATAATAAAGTGTAATAAAGTAATTATCGCTCTTAATACAAGTAAAGTATTAATACTTTGTGGCCCAATTGTATTTGGAGTGATAACAATTTACTTTTTTTTTCTAGAAATTATCTAAGCGCCAAAAATACAGTCCCCTGGCTGTCCCAATCCCATCGTCTAACTGTTAAAGATAGTATTTCAAAAAACCTATTAACACTACATAAATTTGGTAATTAATATCTAAAAATAGAATAATGAAGCTATATTTTTCGTATGAAATAAGGTATAATTACGTATTTCTAAAACTTAAAAGTGTCATGTAAATTCTGTCCGGAATTTTTTCAAACAGTCCCCTGCAACAAATTCAAAGCTGTAATACGAAAAATCTATAACTTTTGTAAATTCTTTTTGGCATGAAGTTTAAAGTAATCTGTGAATTTACCGAAATCGCCGAGAACGGTGTTGAAACGCTACTTTGCTTAGTTTGAGAGCCACATTTGTGATGAAAGTATGCATCAGGGTCGTTGCAAAAACAGTCCTCTGGGAAGTGATTTCATTAATGTCAATTAATTTAATTATTAAACATATTAGCTATTATGTCCACGATTTGTGCCTAAATTTATAGGTAGTTTCGTAACTAATTATGATCCAATAGTTTTGCAGATATTACGCAACAAAGAGCAAAAACACAGTCACCTGGCACAGTCCCCTGCCTAGTTATACCAGGCGGGGGACTTACCCCCCTATCATGATTTATCGGAAAAACACAAACTCCAATTAGCCCTATTTCAAACCAAAGTAATAGATTTATTTTCTGAGCAATAGTATTATAATTATACGAACATTTCAAAAAACTGTGCCCATACAGATTTCGTGTGAAAAATGACGAGTTTACAAAGAATCGCCCATATTTAAATTTGCACATTGTTAAAATAGTTCTTCGTTTTGTAACATTTTGATAGTTTAAAATTTTAACATTGATAACAAATAAAATACCATAATGGTATACGTTGTGAATATAACCTTTATCTTAAGTGCACAGGTTCAATCGGCTATGACAACTAAGTTTTTTTTTTACCAAATCCTAATTACCATCTCTTTTTTATGGATATACGTCGTATTACATAATTTTAAAACATCACTAGACATAAAAACGGGTAAGAATTTCTTCTTTATTCATATGGAGTCATATGACTAGTTGTTCATTAAAATCCTTGATAGATTGATTTGTTGCTCAACACATACTATTATGTAGTTCATGTATAGTAGTTTAGATTTGCTTTATTCAAAACGTGAAGCAGTAGGCCAAAAAAAAAAAAAATCGCCTTGTTTTATTATACTGGCTGAAAACGGACTACCAACTCATCTCAAATGCTCAACTCAATGCTTGACCAGCGAAACAGTTCAACTATTGAATATATTTCTGCCTTGTCAAAGCAGAAAACAAAGTTTTTAAATTTTTTCGCTAAAAGTATGCTTTTGTACATGTATTATAAAACCGATGCGAATTTTTAAACTATATATAGTTATCTTTTTAAATCTCATAAACGTAGAGTAAAATTAAAAATCAAATACTCATTGGTCGCTGAGCTATAAATATAACACAAACACATATTTACAATAATTTTATTATACACTAGAGTTACCCGCCACGGCCACGGCTTTGCCTGTTTTAAAATTTAAGGGATTTTCGCTGTTGTCGCTGTATCCATAATGCAAGAGGTAAAAAAACTAAGTGCAGTTCCCGCTTGGCGAAACTTACCATGCTTAACAGAGACTAATATTTTTTAGTTATTTTCAATTTAAGCGAAATTCTAGTTTCAGCTAATGGCCTTTTTATTTACTTGATTTATTTTTAATTTTAGTTAGGATTTATTTTTTACTTTTTGTGGAATGTTATGAGAGATAACTATTTAGTCGAACATGCCAAATAGGCAAAAAATTTACCATCATTGTTTTCATTTTGGCAGTATTTAACACTTTACCGACCGGTAGCGATTCGAACATCCTATGCCCTTTCACCGCCCGCTCAGCTGCAGATCGTCCAATTTCCATTTTATTGTTAAACTATAAAATCCACAGATCGGTTCAAAGTCGATTAATCGACGCCCGGTCGGTAAGCGCCGGAGAGCAAACGTCGAACAATCGACGCCCGGTCGGTAAGCGCTGGGAACAAAACGTCGATTAATCGACGCCCGGTCGGTAAAGTGTTAATATCTTACCAAAATATTAAAAAACGCTCACTTTTTTGCGTCTTGTTTCAAAAACTTTGTTATGCGTTCATTGCATTTAGATCGCAAAATAAAAAAAATAATAATAGTAATAATAATAATAATAATAATCCAGCCTTTTGAAACGATAGTTCCATCAAAACTTCTGATGGGTTTAGAATGGTCAAATTAATTTATTTGGCGATTTTTTTCCTTTTAATGAGACTTTTGGAATGACCAATATTTTGAAAAGCTCGTAAAGATTTCTGTTCTCGGGAATGCTCTTGAGAATATTTCAATAACAGAAATCTTTGGTAGGCAGTTTTCAGTTACAGGCGAAAATTAAAATTTTAAACTTGCATCGTCGGCATGGTTTCCCTCTTTTCTCCTATTTTGCATTTTAATTTAGCATTCAACAATAGGAGCTTCTAAAGTTGACTTGGTGAATTTTTTAAAAATAATTCTCACATTATACTTAGTGGCTTTTTTTTAGTTGGCGCATTATTTTACTTTCAACTAACAATCCTATGTGGAAAATTGGAAATCTGGCCGAAGACCTGGGCATCTCTCCCTATTGGTGTCATATCTTTGTTGACAATTCATGCGCGAGGGAAATCTTTCCTTCGCAAACGTAAACAAAATCCCTAATAGCACAACGTGTCACAAAAGAGTCACAGTGACGTCACTGCGAGTCACAAGCGTCACAGTCACACCGTGACTGTATTGTGACTTCACATAGAAGTCACATTGTGACGCTTTTGTGACTGGTTTACTGTGACGTCACCGGTCCCGGTTAAACCACGAAGCTGTGGTAGGTACGGGGGACCCTGGAGAGTGTGATGTGAAGTGAAATGTGACGTCACTGGAATGTCACTGTAACAGATAAACTGTGACATCGGTTGCGGTGACTGCGTCGCAAAAGCGGCACTAGGTGACCGCGGTTGCAATTGGGTCGCAAAACGCCGTCACTGTAATGTCGCATTGTGACGTCACCGCGGTCGGACATTCGTAAGTTGCGGCGACTTGGTTGCGACCGCGCTTGTGACGGGTGTGAGGGGTCACAAAAGCGTCACATTAGGGTCACTGTGCTATCAGGGATGTCACCAAAACCAAATTATTATCACCGAAGACAACCGAGTCAGGATTCCCAATTATTGAATTATTCCCTTTTTCCGAGGCATGTTAATCATATATGTAAAATTAGACAAAAAAGAACATTACCCTTTGATGATATGCAAATAAAATAGAAATTTCAAGAAGAAATAAAGTATAAAGTTAATAAATTTTTATGAAAATACTTATTAGAAAAATGGCGTATACAAAGTTAACTGCTTCTTATCCAAACACTGTAAAATGTACTGCAGCAAATTTTGAAGAATTTTTTTTTCATAAATAGTCCTAGAAAATGAAATAAAAGAGGAAAACTTATTGCTCAAAAACCAATATAAGTTGCAGGAAATAAAAAAAAGAAGTAATTATCTGAAGAAGTGAATACAATGAAGTTGAAAATGAAATAAAATTACTTACTTTGAAAACAAAACAATGTGCGTGCACGGAAGAAATCTGCAGTTGATTTCACTTCAATTACAAAAACTGCTCTTTTCGAGTACGAAAACAGGGAGTATTAAGTTTTTAATTACCTAATTTTAATTAAGTTTTAGGAAATCTAGGGTGAATTTAAAAATTTCGGCTACGACTTGCACATCATCAGTATGCGGACTAATTTTGTACACATTTTCATAATCGTACGTTGCGTAAATTTTCCAGGAGAGCGTTTAACCCACGACTCATGACGTCATCAAACTTTGATTTTATATACGATGACTTGATTTTATATGGATAATTATAAAATTCACGGCGAGGAATTACTTATTTACCACACTACATTACATGCGGTGCGAAATAACGTGCACACTATTGCGAGTAATAACTATATTACAATCATATATAAAAAAATATTTTTGAAAAAAAATTGAACCGAATTCAGAACTTCAGTCGGCAACTGCTCTGAAAAGTAAAAAATAATTTTATTATTTGAACACCATCGAGACTACTTTTAAACATAAGTTTTGAAATCGGCGCAAAAACACTAAATAGAATACGGAACTACAATTCAACTATAAATGTAAATTTCAATGGATCCAGGTTCTTGAATCACATTCATATGCATTGCATTGACAACCACATATTTATGTAATGGTACAAATATTCTGCTCTTAATTTCCAATGGTTTCTCTGAAAAATGTTGACAAAATATTTAAACATCATTTTACTTATTGTTTTTGGACCAACTTCAAAACTTATGTTTAAATAAAGTGTCGATGGTGTTCAAAAAAAAAAAAAATATTTTTTACTTTTTAGAGCAATTGCCGACTGAACTTCTGAAGTCGGTTCATTTTTTTTTTCAAAAGTATTTTTATTTTATTCTTTTTATTGTAAACCCAAGTAGCATCAACTCATCGGATTTTGCTCGGCCGATCAAAAAACTCCCCGTAAACTGATCCTGTAACGCACGATGACATCGTTCCGATCAGTATCCGCGCACGGTTTTCGATGAGCTACTTTTCATCGGAAAGCGATATCCTTCGGATCAACTTTCCCGATGAAAATAAGATGAGCTATATTCCATCGGAAAACGATATCCTTCCGATCAAGTTTCCCGATGTAATTCCTCGGCACGGGACTGTTCTGCTCGTAAATTGCTCCAAATCTCATCGGATTCTCATCGGATTTTGCTGCTCGGATTCTGCTCGGCCGATGAGACATATTGGATCATCGGCCGATGAGAATTTCATCGGGTTTCGATGAAAGGCCGATCATCGGCCGATGAGATGATGCTGCTAGGGAATGTACTTCAGAAATGAGGTGATGTTTCCATTACGAAACTTCACTTATTTTTCTCAAGTAAATGCTAGATAAAATAAACTATGTAAAAAAAAAAAAAAAGAAAGAAACTATCAACGCATCCAAAATTTTAAAACGATTGACACTAAAAACTAATCCTTGTTACTCTCTGGTATTTATTTGTATGCTAGTTTAATCAAAGCTATTTAAATATTTATGTTTTTTCAACTGATTTCAAAGCAATACAAATTTTTCGCAATAAAAATAATATATTCGTTACCCGTTACCTGTTATCAGCATTAGATGAAGATAAAAACACAATTTCATTATGTAATCCATGGAAGCCTTTATTAAAAATTGTCATTATTACGATAACTGTGATTACGATTTCTATTTCCCTCGGTTTCTGCAGGACCGCGTTATCAAACTCGAACTATGAGACCATGGGACCAACTGGAAAATACACCCTTTCAAATAAAAAAAGAATTTTTGAAATCGGTCCTGGCATCATCGAGTAATCTTATAGCATACATAAAAAACAAAAAAATCTGCAAAGAATTGTATAGCTTATTCCTTTGTTGAAGTTGGTTAAAAAATAACATTGTCATACATAACTATGAAATGCGCATCAACACAACTACAGAAGTATTCGTCACCTATTCCCAAGGGAGAGCAAAAACACTTTGTGCACGTTACAAGAAAACTCAGGCAAGATAACCTCTTTTTGGACACTTGCTCTTCCGAGGGTATCCGATTACACCCACAAGTGACCCAATGACTCCCCCCCCCCCCAACCCCGAAAAGAAGCCATGCATCACTCAGCGGGGAGCCTGCACGTGCCTCCGATAAGGGGGGGGGTGGAAATTTTTAGCTTGTGATGTGGAATAGGCTCAGTTTTGTACAGCTTTCTATTGTTCTAATAAAGCTACCGAAAATATTTTTCACCCTTTGGATAGCTAAGATCGAGCGCTATGATTTCATCTTTTAAAAAATTCGAATATTCCATACGGTTCGTCTAAAAATTCACTTTTCATCCGTTGAACTTTCAAGTTCATTAAAAAAAAAAACAATAAATTATGTTAAAGAAACACCGCAAAGATCAAAACGTGCATTCGTCGTCATAGATTAAGTCCGAAAAAGAAAGATTCGAAAATCTTAATTTGCCGGTAAGATATATAATATAGCGAAAATACGAAGATATTTTGGCCCGTAGGATAACATAGGAAGTCGAAACCCGGGAATCTCTCTGATGCGTCCTCTTAAAAAATGGCTGTTTGTAGGTTCTTCCCAAAATTTGCTCTAAAAACGCAATTTTCGACGGTGTCCCCAATAATTGGTCCACCCCTCTATTCAAGCATAAATTTGACGAGTGAGCACGCCTTCAGAAGAGGATTAGTGTCAATCGAAAGGAGGAGAGAGCAAGATAGGGAAACTTAGGGATTTCCCCGCGTTAACTTTTCCCCTGCCCTACCACGTGCTGGTCATTTTTGATATCTTTCCTCCATACTGCAAGTGCAGCCAGCACTAAAATGGAGTTCGGTTTTGTTGATTCAGAAAGAGGAGGAAAACTATTAGTATGCAAAGATTATGTGTTCGGAATACATTCACGTAAAAAATGATACGTCTCATTGGAAGTGCACAAACCGTTTGTGCACAGCAAGAATAACATTAATAGGGGATAACATGGTGAACCACAGTGATAATCACAATCCCAGCCGGACATAGCAAAAACATTTAGAAAGACCTACGAAAAACGAAGCAGATTAAATTTCAAATTCAACCCCCCTCCCCCTATATCCTATACAGTTGGAAATGCTTTACTGATTACAAAAATATTATTCTTTTTACTGTACCATCAAAATTGAGTAAGCTGTAGCATTTTAATTGTTTTGAACCGTACGCCATTACATCGCATGAACGAAGAATTCAGCAACTCATTTTTATTGTCATTTTGAGAATATATCTCCCAGCTGCCCAAAAGGAGGAGCATAACAAGATACTACACATACCTTGTACACAAAACATTAACCTTCTACAGTACATAGTTTTTGAAATATACAGTTTACACACATACTAACGTATACAATCATACAGACTTCACGAGAAAACTCACATTACTTCACTTGGTGATGGTCAAAATGGATATTTTGGCTGCCCGTACATTGATTGGTACACATTTACTTGCAGATGAGCAGAAATACAGCTGAATGTACTTTTGAGGATGAAAATTTAGGCCAAAATTGTACAAAATTTTTTTTTTGCATTAAGTCCTGTAGTTTGTATACGGAATTTAAAGAACATTTATTCAAAATGTGTGCTAGACTAAAGAAAAAACTTAGATCAAACTAAGACATTAACTAATATTGAAAAAAAATAAAGGTTATGAAGCAAATGATATATGAATCAAGAAGGTGAAGTTCTGAAGTTATTTTTTTACCAATGGAGCAAAAAAGCTTTAAGAAACGGTTTTTGAATTGATGACTTGAATCAATTCAATGATCGTTTTACGAAATATACTTAAGTTCAAAAACTATTTTGAAAATAAAAGAATTAAAATACAGCTTCAAAAATTTAGGTATTATTTCTATGAAAGTTAACACATTGTTGGGAATTAATTATTTAAATTTAAATTTAATTTAAATTATGCATATAATTTAAATTTAAATTATGCAACTGAATTCCTTTTTGCGTGAGAAAAATAATGAAAACCTTCAATTTTGTTGAAAATGAAATATTTTAGGTTTTAACAGTTCAGTTCTCCAAAAATTACAAATATATGTATCTTTTATGTTAACATTAACTAGTTAAAAAATACAAGGGTTCAAAAGTGCAACATTTATTTAGTGTGAAGTTTATTAAGGTGTATATTAGTTATTAGTGTGAAGGATGGGCCAATTTCGAATTGCATGTAACTTCTAAAATAGAAAATTTTAAGCCAAAACCTTTTAGATATGTTTATACAGGGTGTCCACTCCAATCGTGGACCAATAGCTAATTTCTAAACCGTTAGAGATAAGCATATAGTTTATTTAGGAAAAAATCTCAAAATTATGAAAGGAATTTTGGGTCGATTCAATGTTTTTCAAAAAATCAAATTTTGAAAGAGTTACGAAATTTAAATTTTTATACAGCCCCCCAGTCCTATCAATCATATTTAGTAAAACATTCTTGACACTGTAACGTTTAAAACTAAAAAAAAATCACTCTTCTACCACAAAAATTGACCGAGTTATGACGTTTTGAAAAATCAAGATTTTGCATTATTTCATGACGTCATCGAGCGATCGCTTAAGGGACCGTATGCGAAATCCTTCAAAATCTTGATTTTTCAAAACGTCATAACTCGGTCAATTTTTATGGTAGAAGAGTGATTTTTTTTAGTTTTAAACGTTACGGTGTCAAGAATGTTTTACTAAATATGATTGATAGGACTGGGGGGCTGTATAAAAATTTAAATTTCGTAACTCTTTCAAAATTTGATTTTTTGAAAAACATTGAATAGACCCAAAATTCCTTTCGTAATTTGGAGATTTTTTCCTAAATAAACTATATGCTTATCTCTAACGGTTTAGAAATTAGCTATTGGTCCACGATTGGAGTGGACACCCTGTATATCTTGAACATTGCTTTTGTCTCTTTCAATGTTAAATTTCTCGTAATGAGCAAGACAGACTAATTTTTCCTTGCCTGTCACTGTTAATTTTATTATGCACGAATAGTATTCATCAGATACCAATATTTTTAGTCCGCGCGCCCTACGGAATACATTTTAGAAGCGGAGAAGATTTGAATGCTTAATGGTGTCACTTATCAACTGTGTGTTTCGTAGCCACTATTGGAAAGCATATCAAGAGCAATAACTTTCAAGAAAATTTAATAATTTTCAGAATTATTTCTCGCAAATCTAAACTATCCAAATTATCTTTTTATGTCTTTTTCTGACAATACATTAAAATTCTCGAGACCATTTTCCATCTTCAGAGTGACACATGTGCACAAGTAAACAAGGAATTACATATAACATATTTTCGCATTTTAAGAAACTCATCAATTAAAAAAAACAAAAAACACAATTAGTTGAAATTTAGTGAATTTTATGGGAAAAATGTTTCAAAACGTCATAACTCGGTCAATTTTTGTGGTAGAAGAGTGATTTTTTTTTAGTTTTAAACGTTGCAGTGTCAAGAATGTTTTAGTAAATATGATTGATAGGACTGGGGGGCTGTATAAAAATTTAAATTTCGTAACTCTTTCAAAATTTGATTTTTTGAAAAACATTGAATAGACCCAAAATTCCTTTCATAATTTGGAGATTTTTTCCTAAATAAACTATATGCTTATCTCTAACGGTTTAGAAATTAGCTATTGGTCCACGATTGGAGTGGACACCCTGTATATGCACAAAATGAACCTGTGTACCAAATTTTATAAAAATCTATCACCACTCATTTCTTTCACGTGGAATGACCCAAGAGAATGCTGCTGTTGTGATTTTTTTTTTCAAACTTGGGAATCAAAAATGCACTTTTTTTACTCTTGAAGCTGATAGCATAATGCCCTACATTTTTGCAAAATTGATAGTTGTCCGAAGTGTTCCTCATTTAAATTTTTGTGTCTAAACAAAGGGGAAAATCGTCATTTTACAAAATGTCTCCAAGTTTAAAGCTGATTTTGCGGACAAAGGAGTTTAAATGAAACTTCAAAAGTAAGGTATTTGTTTTATGATACCTGGAACTTTACTGAGTATTAATGTAAGCGAATGCTAATGCATTCTTTAAAGCTCGAGAATAAAAAATAAAATGCTTAATTTTGAGAAAACTGTGTTTATTTCAGTTTTTACAACTCAGTAAAAAATTAACTATTGCAATCAAACGAGTAAATGCGAGGCTGATAAATAACCTTATTCCTTAGATTACGGCAATATACATTTTTTTCGTTTACATGACGTAGGCAATAAAATATTAGGCTTCAAACATACAACATTTAGCATTTGTGCGGAATGATGCTAAATAATGCCGCGTTTCAGTTGCATGTAACGACTAAAATTAAAAATATTGAGCCAAACTATTTTAGATATTTCTATATATGCATAAAATGAACCTGTATACCAAATTTCATAAAAATCTATTACCATATGCGGCCACTACTTTTTTCTCATTTTGCATGAAATGACCCTTACATGAAACCTTTCTATAATGGCGCAAATCATCCTGAAGTTTTCCGTCGCCCCTTCGAACGAATCAACGAAGAACGAACCGCAGAAATTCAATTTAAGATATAGGGTATAAGCACGTGGTATAAGCGCATTAAGTCCTGCTAAAAATCCCTATTCTGAAATGATTTCCCCTTCATTCCGAGAAAACAGCAGGTGTTCAGTTCACTCTTCCAGCACCTATTGTCCACTCCTTATCTTCTACCCCTTTCCATTCATAGTGACAGGTCGCGATAGATAAGGCTTGGGCGAGTTATGGGTAGAACCTTTTCGACGATCTTTGGTATTAGGAGAAAGTGATTTGAAGGCTTTTCTAAAGAAAGTTCTCAAAATTACAAGTTAAGAGGACCCATCACACAGAATTTTTCCAGCTTTCGACTAAAAGAGAGAAAACTACACTCTTTTTCTTCCCCCAGTGGGCGTGGATGTCTTGACAGGTTTGGGGGACAAGACCCCGTCTTCCCTCCACAGGAGTGTCAACGTTTAATTTATTGGCAAGGGGAGAAGGATCGGAGAGAAAACCAGTGGTTCCTAACTTTTTAGCCAAAGGGATTCTCTTGAAAATTTTTCATCACTTACGGGCCAGTTAGCCAGCATCCCATATAGAGTTAGCTCATCACACAAAATATAATTCAAAATCTTAGATAAAATTGTGTATAAGAGCCAACTGGGGCATGTAATAGATATAATTTTAAGCGT
>JAXGGA010005384.1:0-32500 GCA_038373865.1 Uloborus plumipes
TTCGAAATGGTGGTCAAAAGAAGTTAAGACATTTAATTTTATTACTATTTTTCAAGAAAAATAAACTTTGGAAAAGGTATTTTTACTCAAAACAGCTAAATTGTCGCTGTATTTCAATAAGTTAATTTAGTTTTAATTTGATGAACCCATATTAAGAATGAAAAGCTACATTAAGTATGTGGCCGACTACTGGATAAATCATCCAAACTACTTAGAACCAGTGGTCGGCCTACCATGGCCGACTATTGGAAATGCAGAAGAATTCTGTACCCAGTAGTCGGCCACCCCTTTAAAAAACAATCGAGTCTAACCAGGAGTTCGCTCTTTCATTGAAACATAATGTTAAACATTCCATTAAGATAAAAATCACTCAAATTTGCAGTAGAATTAAATTAATAAGTGTAATTGGCCATTTTAAGAAGACGTGTCCTCTTAGCTGAAAAATAAGCAGAATCGCAATCTTGGATGACGGGCATACCTTTCAAAATAAAATGACTCATTACTAATTTAAAAAAAGTACCCAAAACTTAACTGCCACTGGTTGATGATTGAGGATAGGTACATGAATGTGTGAATGCGCCATATCTGATTTTGAATTAAAAATGTACTATTTATGAGGAGTTTTATGTCATTGTGGCCGACTACTGGAGACTGGCCGACTACTGGAGCACTTACCCTACGTATGTTTTAGAAAAAAGATCAATTTGCTTCTATGGTAAAATTCAGTTTTTCTCATTTCCTTTTTTTTCTTAATGTAAGGAATTAAACTGTCATACATAATCATTATATAAATTTCTAGATTTATTTATTTTTAGAAAATTAAACATCCAAGAAAATAGTTAATTGTTTCATTTTAACCATTTTTAAATATTTGTTAGCAAATGACACAATACAAAGTTTTTAAAACTTACCAAGAAGATGCCAAAATTTTCTAAGTAGGCTTACACTTAAGTAGTTCTTTGAACTCAAAAACGAAGACAATATGCTCGATACTACATTGAAGAACATTGAAATCACGTACGGCACAGAAACCAGTACTCCATTCTACAAGAAATAAAAAATAAGATTATATCATTCATAGATTAGTTTCGTTCTTAATAGTTCATTGATCATTGATAAATTTGAAATATTTTAAATACTGACAGATGAAATGTGTTAAATAAAATGTTATTTAAAATTATATGAAACCTTAAGAAACCAAGTCGAGGAACTCACTAAAATAGCGATTATAAAATTTTAGAGAAGTTTTTACTGTTTTAATTTAGGATGCACCGATAAGCAAGTTGGCCGATTACCGATTACCATTAATAATCAGGATTATTATTTTTAATAATACTTCTTTCTCCACAACTTTTTTTTTCTTTTCACCATTTCGATTTAAAGAAATAGTTTCTAATTTATTTTTGAGAGACTGTTGTGACAAGTCCTGTTCTCCGGTCAGTACGGATGACCTTCGCCGACAGCTATGATTGGCACCAGACGCCAGACTGTCTGGGCTCTAACTGTTTGGGGACATTCCGAGGTTCTTTGTCGCTCTACGGTGCGCTGCACCGAAAAGGCTCGGGTTTCGTTTTAAGTGCCGATCGCTGGAGGACGGACAGACTTTGTGGAGACTTGTGTCCAGCCAATCGACGGATGTCCAATTTTTACGTCGACCATCGTGTCACTGGACGATCCAATTAAAAAAATGAATAAAGTTTGCAGGAGCACGCCCCTTGCAAAATTTCGAAGATAGCGCCCCGCTCAACTTCGAGGAGACGAGTCCGAGACTCGGTGGTGATAGTTGCGTTTTGCTGGGCTCGGTGCAGGCGTACCGAGCGTGTACAAAAATTAGGAACTTTGTTCCAGAGGCGTGTGGCTGCGCCGATTGTTCTACCAACCCACGAAGTCCTCTGTTTGAGGCAGCTGAACAGTTTTAATATTAAACATTCTTCCACCACGGTTGTAAATACATTGTATATAGTCGTTAATCCAGATCTGAAATAATAAAAATCAATTTGATTTACAAAGCGTTACCGTTTGCTCAAGCAATCATTAGCTAAAGTTACCAACACGCCACAGCTTTATGGTGGCAGGGGTGGGATATTTCACTTTAAATTCAAAAAGTGACGGAACAATTTGAAGTAGTGAAAGTGGTTTTATCAAGAAAAGCTTTGAATCCTGCAGGCCCGTATTGCGTGAAGAAAATCGTGGATTCATGGAACAATAGGAGAAAACTGCGCTCCGACGAACAATAGGAGAAGTCCGTGCGCGACTACGAAGTGAATGGTGAAAGAAGACCAAGTTTTGACTTTTTGTGCCGATGGATACCAGAGCAGCGGAAGGGGTGAGTGCTCTCTGTTTTATCTCCTATTGAAATCGCTCCAAAGTGATTAGGGGGTCGGAAAAAGAAAAAGATTTTCTTATGCACGTAGTTATGTTAACTGGGGTTTTTAGGGTTTTTCTTTGTTATTAAGTGATAATTTCTTGCTGTGTGTAGTGTTGAAATAGTAATTTAGTTCTCATGATTGTGTTACTAAAGATTTTCAGTTAATTTTGTTGTTTTTAATTAAATTGAAATTTCTAAGTCATGGCGTTCCTTAAAAGATAGAGGAAAAATGTTCTGATGCCGGTAGCTTTGGAATTCGAGGTAGCGGTTTCCGAAACTGATGTAATCAAAAACATAGTTAAAAAAATAGTCGAGGCTGAAGAATATGATGAGGAATTTGCGAAAATTTTAGTCGACCGGATAGTGGGAGACTTTTAGAAGCCCAGCGATTAAGTGAAGAAGCTGAGCGGGAAAGATTAATCGCAGAAACGGCTGCTGAACGGGAATTTGAACTGCAAAAATTAAGATTAATGAATGGGGTAGCAGATGTTTCGAATACATCTTCAAATAGTGGGGTTGTTTCGGGTGGAGAAAATAGGAGAAGAATAAATTTGAAAGATCTCGTACCAAAATTCGATCCGAAAAACATCGACATTGCTCTGTTTTTTATAATTTTTGAAAGACAGGCTCGTAAAGAAAATGTAGAAGAAGATATGTGGGTGTCACAACTAATTCCTTTGTTGTCAGCTGAAATGGCGGCATTAATTGTGAAGGAACCTGAAGAGAAGAGTGACGATTATGGTTACATAAAAAGGGTATTGTTAAACCGATTTCGGCTGAGCCTTGTTGCTCTTAGACTAAAATTTGAAGGGCACAACAGAAAGTCAGGTGCTTTATGAGCCGACTTAGTCTATGAATTGAAGGGATATCTAAGCAGTTGGCTGGAGTCAGTTGATGTTGCTGATTTCGAAGCCCTGAAAGAGCTGATGCTCATTGAACAGCTTAAAAAAAAGGTACCTGTTGAGATACGGGAGCACTTTTTAGATACCTGGGACGAAATAAGAAGTGTTTCTATTTTAGCTCAAAAATTAGATCATTACGAAAGTGTTCGAAATATCTTTCAAAGAGATGATTCTAAAAACAATAAGAACTGGGATAAGAAACCTTCTGATAAGGGGAAAGCATTGCAACAAAATGATAAATCTCAGGAAAAGGAAAAAGTAGATGAGAAAGGAAGAATTAGGGAGGATAGTTACACAAATTTTGACAAGAAAGGGGATATTGTTTGCTTTCAGTGTAGTAAAAAGGGTCACATTAGGTATAATTGTCCTACTCTTAAAAAGAAAGAAGTAGATTTAGTGTGTCACGTGAATTACACGAAAGGGTTAGAAGAATGTTTTCGGCCTTATATGAGTACGGCTTTAATTGGTGGAATTGAAAGGAGCTGTTTGAGAGACTCCGGAAGCTCTATAGATTCAGTACCCAGAGAACTGAAGATTTTTTGGGTGAAGTAACTTGGATCAAACAACCATTAGATGACGAATGTAAATGTCTACCTTTGGCTAAAGTTTCTCTCCAGGGAGATTTTGGTACGATTGCTACAAAAGCGGCAGTTATACCAGATTCGTGTAACGGGGAATTTTATCTGATTGGGAATAAAACTGCTCAATTAATGAGAAATAGTGGGCAAAATTATCATCCTCTAAATTTAAAAGTGACCAAGAGTCAAACGCAAAAGATTCCAGGGAAAATGAAAGACGAAGAAAGAAAGGGTGAAAAGATTACTGAACCCCCCATAGAGCTTGGGGAAGAAGATAAGGCGTTTCTCCTGTGCAGTCGGGAGGGGGGAAATACTGGTCTTGCTAACATCTCTGCTTTCGAACTTCAGGATGAACAAAAGGGTTGTCATTCTTTAACTGAGCTAAGGGAGAAGGCTGAGAAAACGTAATGTGCTGATTTCGATATTGGGAATGAAAAGTTAGTAGAGAAA
This sequence comes from Uloborus plumipes, assembly GCA_038373865.1. Taxonomy (NCBI): domain Eukaryota; kingdom Metazoa; phylum Arthropoda; class Arachnida; order Araneae; family Uloboridae; genus Uloborus; species Uloborus plumipes. The sequence goes on from JAXGGA010005384.1 coordinate 4,299, forward strand.
GGGCTCTCTTCAAGAAGGGAGGAAACGTTACCATTATGCAAACCAGATAAATATATCGAGCAGATAAAATCTTTTTGTCAGGAAGATCTTTCGAAGCATCTTGAGGTTACAAAACCTAATAATAGGATAATGCAACAGTTTTCGTTGCCCAATTGCATAAAAGAAGTTGAAAGAAAATTTAAAGTGGGAGATGAGATTCTTATGCCAACTTCCTCTAAGTCTCACAAAATGGAAATGAGTTGAGTGGGTCCGGATAAAGTTACGACAAATATTTCGGACATTAATAATGTCATTGTTTGGCCCGAAAAGAGAGGTAGGATTAAGATCTATGATGTAAATTTAATAAAGAAGTATCATGATCAAATTGAAAGGGTTAATATTTTGATTGAGAAATATAGGGAGAAGTATGACCTAGAAAGTAAAGCTTCGCACCCGTTGCAAGAAGCAACTCAGTTTGATTTAGACAAAATGGTTGAGAAAAATAGGTTGAGAGAAAGAGTAACTGAAAAACAAATCGAAAGTTTTGGTAATATGCTGAGAAGGCGCAACCGGGTGTTTCCTATTGAAATTGGGTGCACTAAGTTAACGGGGATGGGTGTGAAGTTAACGAATGATGTTCTCGTAAGTTCTAAGTCTTATGGAATGTCCCCTAGAACAGCAAACATTTTGAAGGTGGAGATAAAAAGACTTTTGGATCTGAGATTAAGGGAGAAAGATAAATTGGATTTTTCATCTCCAATGCTACCCGTACCAAACTTAGAAGAGATAGTGGGAAAAGTCAGTGTAGCACCATTCATTACCTGGATAGAGTTTGACGACAGAGAAGTACCTAATAAAATAAGCAATTAGAAAAAAAAAGTTAATTATTACTATTAAGTTTTTTCTTTTGGTTAATCATGTCATGTATGTTTAAGAATTCTTATTTATCTTTTAGTGAGTTGTAACTGTCAGGGATTTTTTTTGTATAGTTAATTGTATTGCATTAAAGAATATGTAATTGCTCAGTATACATTTATAAAAATGAGAAAATTTATTTTGTTTGTTTAAAAGAAAAAAAAAATTTTCGGTGTTTAAATTGTATCATTGCACTGTTGGAGTGATTTTTGATGGGAGATGGCAGGTGGACTTATTCTGATATGTGTGTGTATTCATGTGAAAATTTCATGTCTACCAGCCATCGAAATTTCCCGTTCCAGGGGGAAGGTGTTGTGACAAGTTCTGTTCTCCGGTCAGTACGGATGACCTTCGCCGACAGCTATGATTGGCACCAGACGCCCGACTGTCTGGGCTCTAACTGTTTGGGGACATTCCGAGGTTCTTTGTCGCTCTACGGTGCGCTGCACCGAAAAGGCTCGGGTTTCGTTTTAAGTGCCGATCGCTGGAGGACGGACAGACTTTGTGGAGACTTGTGTCCAGCCAATCGACGGATGTCCAATTTTTACGTCGACCATCGTGTCACTGGACGATCCAATTAAAAAAATGAATAAAGTTTGCAGGAGCACGCCCCTTGCAAAATTTCGAAGAGAGCGCCCCGCTCAACTTCGAGGAGACGAGTCCGAGACTCGGTGGTGATAGTTGTGTTTTGCTGGGCTCGGTGCAGGCGTACCGAGCGTGTACAAAAATTAGGAACTTTGTTCCAGAGGCGTGTGGCTGCGCCGATTGTTCTACCAACCCACGAAGTCCTCTGTTTGAGGCAGCTGAACAGTTTTAATATTGAACATTCTTCCGCCACGGTTGTAAATACGTTGTATATAGTCGTTAATCCAGATCTGAAATAATAAAAATCAATTTGATTTACAAAGCGTTACCGTTTGCTCAAGCAATCATTAGCTGAAGTTACCAACACGCCACACGATTTATTTCCCAAAATTTCATGCTTTTTCACTAAGCCAAATTCCACAGTGTTTTCGATAAAGTTACACTATGTGTCAATTAAACATGAAAATTTAAAAACCAAAATAGGGAAGAGGCTGTGGTGACTACATGTTAGTACTGTCGTCCCCGCTTAATCGGGTAACTGATAAACGAATACCCCGCTTATACGAATAAAATATTCCGGAACCCATGCCATAGACGTAATGTTAAAGATCCCCGTTTAATCAAATACCTCGTTTAATCCCGAATAATATTGCTTGGAACCAACAGTATTCGTTTAAGCGGGGCCGACAGTATTGTTTTTAGAAAATTACATTAATTTACTGACAAATTTATGTATTTTACAATTATTTACAAATGTATTTTTCAGCTTTTCTTTGAATGAATCCCAGGGAGAATTATTTAAGATATTATTTTCCACCGATTAATCGACCAAGTTGAAATTATCGTTTATTTCTTGATTTAAATGAAAAGGCTTTTTTTTTCCTTTTTTTTCTTTTTTTTTTTTAACAAATGAGTATCAAAACTTTTTTTTTTTCATTCCAAATTAGTTAAAAATCTCATTTTGATTTGAAACTTTGAAACCTTTCTGTTCTGATTTATCCTTATTTATTTATTTAATAGTAAAATTTATTTATTTATCTTATTTTCATTCATTTTTTTTATTTGGTGAACGATCAAATAGTAAAACAAATAGCTTACAAAATAAAATGGCTGTATACTTCTAGTAATATGCTTAAAATTACGATTTTTTTGGGAGGGGGGGGGGTGTTTTACTTTATTAATGTTAATAATGAACCAGTCAAACTTCAACTGAGATTTTTTTAATACTTTGCCTACAGAGTGAAAAACTACTTGACTCTCTAAGTTCGGATAAGTAACCGTTGGAAAATATTGAAAAAAAAAAAGACTTTTATATTGGTCTTAACATGTGTAAGCAATGTATTTTGTTTTTAAATCATTGTAAGATATTTGTATTACTTTAATGTTATTTTAACTGCCGTAAAATCCTTAACAAAAGTAAGCTTAACTTGAGCGAGAGAGATGAAAAGATAAAGTGGTAGAACATTTTTTTCTATGTCAGTGCACAGAATAGATGATTAGTTAATTTCTGGACAAAAATCTTGTTATTTTTTGTCCGATGCAAAATTTGGGCAAAACTTTTAAGTTTTTGAAGGTCATTGAAACATGTCTAGTTGTAGGAGAATGTAAGGAAAGTGAAAGAGATAAGATAACTTAGGGGAAAACCGCCTATATTGGACCACTGCTTAAATTGGACCTAGGGCTTAAAATCTAGTACGGAGATCTCTGCTACAGTTTAGCAGTAAAAATATGAAGTTTTAAGAATAAAATCCATGTGTATGAAGCTTCACCAGTCTTCGAACTGTTTAGCGTGAGTTACGGCTTGATTTGTGTTGAAAACGTGCGAAATCTTATTTTGTGGACTTGTTTCTAGAAGGATAACTCAAAAACTTGTGAATTGTGGTAAAATGCTGTTACAGTATTATAATCTGTGTTTAATAGGAATTACATTAATGTATTTATAGATTGTGATAATTTTTGACAGAGCAATGAGCTGAAGAATAAAAAATGGCGTGTTTTTCTTTATTGGACCGAAAATTTTTTCCTATATTGGACCGGTGGTCCAATTTAAGAATATGATTTTAAATAAGACTTTTTATTAATCGTAATATAAAATAAGTGACTCGTCTTATTTAATAGCGTAGTTAAAATTATTTTAAGCATACTTTAACACCTATTCACGATATTCATTTAAACTTTTTTTTCAATCACATTTTTATCAAGTAGAAACTGCAACTTCTTAAAATGTATGTTTTTTTTCTCTTCATCCATTAACCCATTAATGCCTAGCGTCCCTTTTTAGGGACGGTCCAAAAAGTGAGTCTGAATTTTCCAAAAATGAACATTTCAACCAAATAATTGTGTTCAATTATTACTTTGGTATTGCTTCAATTCTGTATTAACAGATTTCAGCACATAACCGCTGTAAAGTGTGATCTGAAGCCATTTGATTATGATCTTTATCAAAAATTACATCGTTCACAATCTCAAGAACAAAAAACTAAGTTTTTAAAGTTATTAAAAAGTAAATCTATCTGTGTTTGATATATGTGCTACTTTGATCGATGTTTTAGTTTACCTTTTTTTGCAATTTTGTAAATTTAAATTTTTTTAGGATTTTATAGCAATTTAAGAACGTCCCTAAAAAGGGACGCTAGGCACCAAAGGCTGCATTGTTTAACCGTTGCTGGTTTCTTGCTTAGAATCTATAATTTATATCAAAAGAAGTTAGTAAATGTTTTTAGACTGAAAAACAGATAATAATTGTCATTTTTAAAACTTATTTTATTTAAAAAATCTAATAAAATTAAATTGATTAATATATAAACTAAATTATACAACGTTCCTAATTATTTTCTCCTTTTTTTTAATTACAAAAAATACTCAAGGTAAATTTTGAAAGAAAGCTATTTCAAAAATGTAGTTCTTTAAAACACTAATTATTCGTTGTATTTAATTACTTTTCCATTATGTATTTACGTGTCTATTATTGTTTAGTCTGACTGTTGAAGAAGCCCTAAGCTGTTTCAGAAGCTTAGCATTTCACCTTGATGAAGAACTCAAGGATTGCATATGTGTGTGTTGTTTGGAAAAGGGGGTGGGGGGTTGCAGATTTAATTTCAGAATTCCCTGAGAATGCCAATTTTGATCTCTACTGTGACAATTTATTTACTTCTCTTGCGTTCCTACGTGATTATTTGTCTCAGAAAGGTTTTGTGCAAGAATCGGATTAAAAAATGCTCACGAACTAAAGTTACGTTGTTCAAAAAAGAAAAGAGAGGAAGTTTTGAATAAATGTCGATGACAGGTAAAATAATATTGCGTTGGTTCGGTGGAATAATAGCAATGTCATATAACTATTGTATCGAATCTTCATGGAGTTCATCCTATTGTAAAGGTTAAGCGATTGTCCAACAGCGAAAAGAAAGTAATTGAAATTGAAGAACCAAATATATATGGTTGCTCAGTACAATCGTTGCATAAGGAAAAAGATCCCAAGCATCAAATATCGGGAACTACCGGTTTTTGATTCACTCTAAAATATGGTGGTAGCAACTCTTCATTTTTATTTTAGAAGCCGCTATACGCATTGAACTCAAGAGTACCGGATTGAGTTAGGTATTATGGGGCTAGTTGTTATATTGCTTTAAATAAGACTCAGGTAAGTTGCGCATATTGAAGTAAAAGAGCTTATCGGAATGCAGCAAATGCAATACGTAGGTTTGCAGAACAAATGCTTTGCTGACTTTCAATACTCAACAACACCAATATTTCCTTGTTTTCTGAATCTACTTCCCAGTTTATGTTAATTGCTGCTTTTATTTCTTCTTATAAATTGTCATTTTCAACATTACATCGTAGGCAGAAAAAAAAAATTTGGTAAAAAAGTATGTACCCTCTGGTGCCTAGCGTCCCTTTTTAGGGACGATTTTTCTTTCTTAAATAAACAAATTAATTTTTAAATGATAATTTTTTAACTATTTTTCCTATCCATTAAACACTATTTGTAACCAGTATACAAAGTATCGTTGAAAAAAAAAATGTCAGGCATTAATGGGTTAAGCTGCAGTTTCGTGAAACACATTTATTAACTTAAATGAAATGTATGCTGGTTTACTGAGAGAAAAATATGAAATTCTTCGATATTTTTAAAACGATTTTAAAAGGAAACAATTTATATGCTACTAAAATGTTCAATGTAGATGAAGCCGGTTTTTTCATTGTCCAAAATCCCCAAAATATATTGACGTATAGAGATAAACACTAGGTTGGAGCAGTAAGGAGTGGTGAACGTGGTAGAAATATACTGGTTATTTGCTACATGAATGCAACAGAATTGCAAGCTCCCCTTGTTTATTTTCAAAAAATTACGTTCCATGTATGAACTTCTCGTAAAAGCTTCTCTGGTGAGCAATATGCTTTTTCAAAACAAAGGTTGGATTACAAACGATAATTCACACAATTGATACAGCATTTCATCAAGAGTGTTAATCCAAGCAATGTAAAAAGAATGTCTTTCTATTAATGGATAGGCACAGCACTTACATAAAGAATATTGATGCAATAAACTTGGCTAACGAGAACGATATAATAATAATTTCTCTTTAAGCACATCATACACGTAGATGTGGTCTTTATTCAGTCGCTGTCTACATATTTTAATCGAGCATGTGATACATGGATGCGATAACATTTGATGAGATCCATTATCTAATATCGCACAGGAGAACTGTTTGGTAACTCTTATGGGCAAACTGCAATCAAGGCCATGGCAAAAGCTATGAGTTGATTCTAAACAGGAGTTTAGCCTGTTAATTGACATGTGTTTAATGACATTGATTTGGCTGCAACAGAATTAAAGGCAAGTAGTCCAGATAAAACTACTCAAAGTAAACACTGAAAAGGTTACATGTTTGGTGTAAGTTGTACACCATGTACAAGAACTAGCTACGACTTAAATTAGTACAAGTTCTGAAGAAACGGCGGATAGTTCTCATCAAAACACGATTTTCAACTCTAAATATGATTCTGTAAAGACGGCTCACATATCACCTTTGCCTAAAAATAGAAAGATCAAAAAGGAAGGGTATCTCAGCAATCATTCTAACGCCGTATAAAAGAGGCAGAGAACAGAAAAAGTCACACAAAAAGAAGCAAGAAACTGCATTAAAACAATGTGCAATTGACAATATTGTGTCATAGAGATGAAGTTGCAGAACAATGATATAAGTTGTAATGAACATGCCACGTCGGCGAGTTAATCAACACTGCCTAAGTGAGGCCCAAAGTAAAAGAAATTCTGTAAGCATGAAGGCTTTTTCCACGACCGGTGTAAATACTAGATGAGGATTCCGGCTGTTGTGCCGTGGGACGTGAATGAGGCTTTAATCCCATACGTTTTCGAATCGCCAACTGCGGCAGGTCATTCTTCAGTGGGTTTGTCTGTTAGATTAATTTGGCGACAGATGCGAAATTTCGAACTGCACAAAAGCTTTTTTTTCTGAACTTATTCAAAGAGCATCAGAGAAATTTGCGGCGGGGTCAGATTGCAAAGTCGCGTCGGGCGATCGCGCGGAGCACCACGTTACAGTAATGGAAATCCATGATATAAAATTCAAAACAGGCCAAAATACATTTCATCACGTGAACTTCCAAATTTTTTCCCCAGATTGAATAGAGAGGGCCATTGAAATTTTCAAAATACCCCAACTAATTGTTAACAAGAAAGGGAGGAAACCAATAAAAGTTAACGACGCTTTGGTATCCAGTTCATCTGTCAGATCCAGTAGCCGGAAGGTAGAGGGCAGCTGTGTTTTCAATTTAAAATTCTTGACTATCAGTTCGAAATTTCGCAATCAGTCCGCCAAAATTAATCAACGGACCACCCACACTGAAGATGACCGCCGCAGTTGCGATAGAAACGTATGGATTAAAGCCATTCAGACCACGGCACAACAGCCCGGAATCCTCAACTAGTAAAAGGAATTCTGTTTCAAATCCTAGAAAAAAGCTGTATAGTTCAAATATAAATTATTCTATAATTTCTTCGTACGGTCCAATTTAGGAAGCGCATGGTTCAATTTAGGCGCATATATTCCTAAATTGGACTTTTGCAACTTTTTATAAGATAATTTTAAAAAAAAACAATTTTCATATTTTCAGAAAATATAAGTTCCTAGGGCGGTTCCTGATTAAATCTCGCTTACGATGTCCTATTTTGCATTCTGTTTTGCTTCACATTGAGCGACACAGGCCCCCTGTTCTTAGGGGGTCCACTATAGGCGGTCTTCCCTACATGCTTCAAAATGAACAAATTGAATATGTAATCTGACTTGGCGGTGTATTGCATGTTTCTGCCTTAGCCCTTGCTTAGGGGCGGTTACTCACTGCTTTATAACAAACTGTATGTTTGGTTTGAAAATTTTTGTACATAAAGAAAGAATAATGTATCGTAAAGTCGGGTTACTTGGACCCACAAGGAGGTTACTTGAGCCCACAATAAAATGATAAAATCTGGGTTTGGTACTAGCATTAGAGACTGCAGAGTGCTTCTACCTAGAGGAGAAACGAGGAACTACGTGCAAGTCTTCAACTAATAAGTACCAAACCTAGATTTTATCATTTTACTGTAATGGGCTCAAGTAACCCCTTAGGGTCCAAGTAACCCGACTTTACGGTATTTTGTAAAAAAAACCTGTTTTGAAATATTTTTTTTTATTTTGACAGTTATCTTGTACCTTCAAGAAAAGTTGGAAATTTTTCACCAGAAAAATCATGGGGTAAAGGGAAAATAAAATATTTTTGTAATAAAAAATTTTCTATTTGATGATTTTAAATATTTTTTATCAAATGAGTGTGTGCATTAAAGTATAAATAAATAAATGAATAAATGGCTTAATACATGAGTCAATTAAGGAAAATACTGAATAAGAAACTAAGTAAAGTAATCAGTAAAGGAATGCAAATAAATTTATAAATTTAGAAATAAGTATGTACTTTAATAAATGAATGAATGAGTAAACGAAATGAACTTCTTCACTTTGCCCTGCATGCACATGACAAATTGCGTTCAACATTTAAAATCAGAAACATGTCTGATATAAACTAAATAGGTACCACACTGCACATTAATACATCCGATTAAGACTAAAAAAGATAAGTAAAAAAAATTTATTGTTTTATAATAGCAGGAAATATTTTTGATAAACCTCGAGTATTTCAATACGTGATTTTTTTTTTTTTTTTAAACATGACTTGCATTATTTTTGTTGTTGATTTTTTGACTAGAATCAACTATAAACTTATGAACTTAGTTAAATTAAAGCCAGTGAGATGGCTCAGCATACTAACAGTATTTTAGTATTTTACTTCGCCCAGCTATTTCACTTTGGCCCACAGTCCCCTAAATTTAAACGTAAAAATCTTTGGCTGTAACAAAATTTTAGGACGATATGCACTTGATTTTACTCAAGGAAGAAACTCACTTTGCTTTAAATCATTCATAAAAAGACCAAATAGGATATTCTTGACTTTTTTTTTTTTAGTTTTCGCATAACTTAAAGTGTACGCATTCCAAATCGCAAAATACACATTCATGTTTAGTGTTCAAGAGATTAGAGCCCAATTAGATATTAGAGTCCAATTCTGGGACAAACTTAAACTTAAGATAATTTAATTTTATTGAAAACTCCTTAGGACAATTCTGCCGTGGGCAGGTAAACGGCAGTATCTGCAAAAATGAGTTTTCGAGATATTTGAAGAAACGCGTTTTTGATTTCCTACAAAGATCAATAAAACATTGAACTTCGAACATAGGCGGTACTATATGTTTATACCGATATATTTTTTGGGTAATCGATTGAATTTTGATTTTGCAAGCGCAGAGAGAGGTAAAGCAGATACTGCCGTTTACCTGCCCTTTTCACTCTAATTGTCACTCGGAATTGACTGGCAGTCGGCAGTAACTGCACAATATGCTACTAAATGTCCAGTATTTACATATTCGACAACATGCGGAAAAGATATGTTATTACGAAATATATTATTGCATTGTGAATGATATGTTTTATTTAAAAATATACATAAATACCGTGTATCCACTTGATATAGATTTAATATAAACGAACGCGAAATGTAATTAAAAATGTAATGGAACTATTGTATCATGCAAAATATGAAGCAAAACTTGATGATTCTTCAGCCATTTTTACTTCCTTTTACTTAGTAAAGGAAGTATTGTGATCATAAAGAAAATTTCACTCAAAATTCGGCCTACATTTTGATTTTGCTCACCCCCGAATGAATGTTGAGTAGTTTTTTCGACCTATCAGCATATGTACCTACTAACATATAAACAGCCGAAATACACTTTTCGACCATGCCCCAGTTAATTGCGACGAGTTTTCTCGTGACGTCTGTATGTACGTATGTATGTGCGTATGTATGTGTGTATGTATGTATGTCGCATAACTCAAAAACTATATGCCGCAGAAGCTTTTAGTTTGGTATGTAGGCTCTGAGGGTGGTCTAATTGTGCACCTCACCTTGTGGTTGCATTCGAATGTTCCCAAGGGGCTCTTTTACCCCTTTGTGGGGTAAATCAATGTTAATTTCATTGCAGATTGAGTGATATGATTTGGTACAACCGCTTGGCGATATATCGCTAAATTTTTAAACGCCAAATGTTTACCGCTAAGTTGGCGACAAATTTGGCGAAAAAATTATTTTTTTTTTTTTTAATTTGGCGCTATTGGGCACATTTTGCGAAAAATTCACTGAATCATGTTAAAATCCGTGATATTTAGAAAATAAATCATTGTAAAACATTATTTTGCATTGATTCACGACAAACTGGGGGTGTAAATGTTTGAATTGTTATCTTGCTCACAATAATGCACTATTTTAACACTTGAAACATGTATTATGGAATTTAAACGTAAAAGGAAGTAGTGTGGCGTTCAAACCAGATGTTTCAAAATTACTGCAAATCATATGCTTTGTACTTTGCATAAAAACAAGATATCACTTTGAGAAAAAGAGCGCTTGAAATGCTTGTTGTGATGACGATTTTTTTCATAGTACTATTAAAAATGCAACAGCTAGGGATTAAACTGCAAATACTATCGTCTGTTAGTATGAAAGCAACTGTAATTAAAAGAAAACAAAACAATGTAAATAAAATCATTTCATTGCTGCATTTATGCAAACTCATGAAATAATTTTTTTTGCCAAATTGGTCGCCAATTTGGCGATATGTCACCAAGTTGGCGACAGGCACTTGGCGACCAAAAGCTTGGCGATATATCGCCAAGTGGTAACGCCAATTTATATCACTTAAGTCTGCAGTGATATCAACACTGATTCACCCCAAAAAGGAATAAAACACCCCCTTTGGAACATTCAACTGCAACCAATGACCTCCCGTGACCTCCCATTAGGGCCCCCCTACTTTCGCTCAGTGTAAGCACAAATGAAAACAGTTTTTGCGGCTTAATGCAAGTTTTGCACAGCGATTCATATTATGTTCATCCTGCAGACCTGCAGATACTGCCGTTTACCTGCCCAAAGTAACGAAAAATGCAGTTACTGCTAATTACCATTGGTTAAAAAACGGGTTTTTTTCATCGGAAACCAAAAAACGATGCTTGTACCATAAAACTAATGTAACATAGATTTCAAAAATGTAAAAATTCGAAAATCGAAAAATTTGCAGTTACTGCCCTTTACCTGCCCACGGCAGAATTATCATCAAAACTCATTTTTTAGAAAATCTAAATTGTTTAAAGTCATTCCAGAAATTGAAGAACTTGGGGATCTTAGGTTTCAGTATCATTTTAGGTTTCAGTAGTTCTGTCGTGTATTAGTGTTTTAAGCTATACTTTATCAGTTAGAATCTTCTAATTCAGGAAAGCTGTAATCCAGATTGAAAGAGCATCGAAAACGACGATAACTTGATAAAATTAGGAGACAATATTTCCTAATCAATTATCTTAAGAGCTCTCCTCCTTACTCGAAGTTTTACTCCAGGAAGGTCAAATATTTTATTCAGATACTTAGTTTCAAGCAATGTCATGCACAAATAAATATTTACCTCCTTCATTGGCATATGAAGAATGGTTGCCAAAAACGTTGGATGAACTGCTAGAAAATGAACGCATAGCCAATATTTACCAAACGTGCCGAGAAATAACGCATATGATGGCATAGAACTCAATATTCTCCGCCAAGGGACAGCTGGTCTCTGTCAGAGGAAAAAAAAAAAATTAACTTTACAACTAGCTAATGAATAAATACAATCATTTCATACAATTTTAGAGTAACAAAAAAATAATCGTTATGCACAAACTCAAAAAATATGTTCCTTAAAACTACGTGTTGTCATGACAGCTCAATGTTAGGGCCCGGACTTGAATTCCGGTTAATGTGTCTCCTATTAATAATAATAAAAAAAGAACCGTACATAGCACTTTATGCAACGATTGTCGCTCGGAGTTCAGTTTAATCTGTTGATCCCTCAAATACCTTCAGAGATGCGGCCATAAAGGTGAGGGGGCCAGATTGATATTTAGTCGGCAATTGTGGTAGCGGCAACTGGGGTGGTAAATTAAGTAAGCGATGAATGCTACAGGACCAAATCTCATATATGAATCCATGGCGTCTAGCGTCGTAAGGGGCCATGAACTGTTCCATTGGTACAGCAAGGACTTACGCCGTAACCGTAAGGAGGTTTAGTAACACTGAAATACTGTTGTGGGCCTTTGCGCCTCATTAGAGATACTAGCTGATTGATCATGGACAATTTTGATCATATGCTAAATACTGAGCTTATAATGTATTGAATGGACAAACCAATTTAAAATAGCTGGAGGGCTTTTTCCCCCGGCATCTTTTATTAGTAATTGTTGCAACCATATTTGCCTCTTTTTGTTGGATTCTTAATCATGTACCTATATATTTTTCTAGCAATTTCCAATATTTAAAAGAAAGAAAAAAAAACTTCTGGGCAAAATGTAGTGTTTGCAATAGTAGTTCACAGACATTTCCATGAGTGACATTTACACTGCTCGACATTGAAAATGCAACACTAAAAAAGAATTGTCAGAAAGTGATGAAATTTGGTACTAAGTCAGAGACAGCAAGGAACAACAAGTGATATTTATTTCAAAAGGAGAGATAGAATACAGAGCGAGGACGGCGTCGGCTCAGTAAGAAGTAGGACCACCGCGGACAGCGATGCACGAAGAAACACGTCTAGGCATGGAGTCAATAAGCCTGCGGATGGTGTCCTGAGGGATGGCACTCCATTCCCTTTCAACCATTTGCCACAGTTCGTCCTCTGAACGAGGCAGTGACAGGTTCTGCAAACGGCGTCCAATCACGTCCCACACATGTTCGATTGATGACAAGTCAGGAGAGTATGGTGGCCAGGAAAGCATCTGTACACCTCGTAGAGCATGTTAGCTGATTCGAGCACTGTGATGCCGGGCGTTATTCTGTTGAAAAATTGCATTTGGCAGACCCTGAAGGTAGGGGATTGCCACCGGCCGCAGTACATTATCTACATATCGTTGGGCCGTCATAGTGCCCCGAATACGAACTAGAGGTGATACGGAATTGTATGCAATAGCGAACCCAAACCATTATGCCACGTTGTCGCGCTGTGGGGCGTTCCACAGTTACTGCCGGATTCGATCTTTCTCCACGTCGACGCCACACACGTATGCGATGACTATCGCTGGACATACAGAAGCGGGATTCATTTGAGAACACTACGGTTTGACATTCTGCCATCACGTCGCTCTGGTCCGGCACCATTCCAAACGTTGGAGTCTGTGCTGTGAGGTCAATGGCAGTCTTCTTAGCGGGCGCCGTGATTGCAGGCCACGTGCAACCAGTCGACGGGAAATGGTTCTGGTCGACACAGGAACATCCAGGGTACCTTGCACGTGCTGCAGAATCGACGTACAAGTGACTTGCGGGTCCGCCACAGCTTGTCGGTGAATCCGTCGATCCAAGCGGTCTGACGTCAATCTGGCTGCACCTGCACCCCTCAATGTGGCTAAATTTCCTCTTTCCAACCATCTCCGACGCAGCCGATGCACAGTGCTTGCATCCATGTGGGTATCAGCTGCAATTTGACGTATGGACCAACTACCCCTTCTCAGTCCGATCACCATACTCCTTGAAAAGTCGTCTATACGCTGGAAGTGTCTTCGTTGAGGACGGCGTGGCATTTCCTCCTATCACACGTATCTTTCGAGACAAAAACCAAATTTCTCCGATAATTAGTCTGACAGAAAAACCAACATGAACATAGCCCACTTTTCAACTTCATTCTCTTATATCTTACTTCACGTGCGTCGGAGAGCTGCGCATTTCATATCATTTGCATAACTCAGTGACGTGCGTCTACGGTAAAATTTGCATGAATTTCTGACCACTCCTTCTTGGTGTTGCATTTTCAATGTCGAGCAGTGTATATACAGGGTGTTCCAAGTTAAGCTTCATGACCTCTATTTCCTCAATCGTTCGTCCTAGATGCATACTTCTATTTGCAAAATTGCTCGAAATGAGGAGGAAAGTTAAGATATGGAAAGTTTGAAGCGAAAAAAATAATTAGTTAAGAAATAAAAAAATTAACTTTTTATAGGGACTCCGGGCCCGCAAACTTATATTTAGGGAAATAATCTCCATTGAAAAATAATACTAATACAAAAAAAAAATGACATTTGTGCGATAAAAATCCATGGAGAAATGAAACATGAAACTTTATGACTTATACCACATTACACTAGCGTTATTTTAAGTGATTTTGGGGGCCATGTACACGCGAAATTCGCACCATTCAGAGTTCTTTAATAACAAAATATTCTTTATTTTCCCAAAATATATTTAACTGTAAAAGTTATTTAACATGGGAATTAAAATACGAAAAAAATTGAATAAGAAATAATGAAAATGTCTTGCTGAATTCGCGAATATGTAAATTTACCGACTGTATAGTGATTGCTTGAAATAACGTAGGCCATTCACAGCAGAATAAAATCGGCTTAACTAGATGCATTTCGTTATGCGGGTGGCAGCACCCTCATTTTTGTCAGGCAGAGCCTCCCTCACTTTGAAATTAAAATACCCACCTCTAGTTTTGAAAACACCACTGTTACAATTACCCTGAATGATTGCCCCATCAACATTACTTCAGTTTACATGCCCCCTGCCAAGGACATCAACAATGCCGACCTCGACAAATTGTGCCTTACAAAAAATGAAGTTCTTCTTTTTGGCGACAAGAATGCAAAGCACAAATTGTGGAACGCTGGAGTCCCTAATAAGAAAGGAGATGTTCTTGTTAACTACGCAGCAAAAAATGACCTCAGTATTTTGGCTCCTGGTACTCCCACCCATTTTGGCCCTCATGCCTCCACCACCATCGATATTGCCATCACTAGCCTCAGTCAGCCCTACCTTATCATCTCGGATAATAAGCTATCGTATGATCACAACCCCATCCTCCTCAGTTTCGCCCTTAACGACTGCACCCCAAAGCACGTCATTACTGCCAAAAGCACAAATTGGAACAAATTTTATGTTGAGCTGCACAGCACCGTCCCTGGGAACCCTAAAATTGAAAACACGACCGACATAGATGAAGCCATCTCCTCACTCAATAATGCCTTCGCCACTGCCTATGAAAATTCTACAAAGGAATACACTGCTTACAACCACACGTATAGGCTTCCCCCCCATATCCGGAGGCTCATTAGGTATAAAAATAAACTAAAAAAAAGTGGAATCAAACTGCCTACCCCCCTCCCCCTACAAAAGTGAGCTAAATGCCCTCACTAAGACCGTTAAAAACCTCATGTATGAATTTAAAGGCAACAAATGGAACGACTTTATACAGATCCTCCCTGCCAACAACAAAACTTTGTACAGGTTGGCTAAGAATTTCTCCAAGTCCTTTTCTGCCATCCCCCCCCCTTAAGAAAGGCAACACCTACCTCTGCACTGACCTTGAGAAAGCTAAAGAGTTTACTGACGTGTATGGAAACAATTTTCAGAACGACCTCTCCTCCTCCCCTTCACAGTTTATATCAGATGTTAATTTAAATGTGGAGTCGTATCTGATCAATAATAATGACCCCATCTCCCCTCATCCTCTGCTCTCCAAAAGACGTCAACGACATTATCAAAAAACTCCCTAATAACAAGGCCCCTGGTGCGGACAATGTCACAAGCAAAATGCTTAAAAATACCCCGCTCAATGTCGTGACTAATATCACTAAAATCATAAATAGTTGTATAAAGCATTGCACTTTTCCTACCAGCTGGAAGAAAGCCATTATCATCAACATTCATAAAAAGAAGTCCTCCCCCTCCAACCAAAACAACTATAGGCCCATAAGTGTCCTCAGCGTGCTCAGCAAAATTCTTGAAAAAATAATCAAAGCCCAAATTCAAGACTTCATCAGTGCCAACAAAGTCATACCCCCCGAGCAGTTCGGCTTCCAGCCCAAGCACAGCACCATTCACCAGCTTCTTAGAAACATCAATTACGTCATCGAGGGGTTTAACACTGAGCAGCACACGCTAGGTATTTTCCTGGACGTCAGCAAAGCTTTCGACAAAATTTGGCACCAGGGTCTGGTTTTCAAACTCATAAAACTTAACTTCTGCAAGCATCTTATTCTTTTCATTAATAATTATCTCGAAAATCGCTCTTTCCACGTCAAAATCAAGAACACCCTTCCCCCCCCCCCCAGTGCTATCAAAAGTGAAGTGCCACAGGGCAGTGTGCTGGGCCCACTCTTTTTGCCATCTACATGTACGACGTCCCTATAGGGCAGAAAACTATTCTCTCCCTTTTCGCCGACGACCTCTCCATACTTGCTAGGCATCCCAGCAGGAACTTTGCTAAAAAATATGCACAGGACCATGTAAATGACCTTGCTATCTGGTATGACAACTGGGGCTTGCACATCAACACCAAGAAAACTCAAGCCATCCACTTGTGCAGAGGGGAAGCTAAGCACCCAAGGAATATCACCATAAAAAATGACAGTATTATGTACTCACAAAGTGTTAAGTACCTTGGGGTAACGCTGAACCATGGACTTAGGTTCTCTGACCACAGCTCTGACTTCAAAAAAAAAAAAGACCAATACCAAAATACATGCCATTCGGGCCTTGATAAACAAGCATTCTGCCCTCCCCCTCAAGTCCAAAATACTTCTCTACAAGACGATTATTCGCCTGGTCCTGTTGTATGCTGTCCACATCTGGGGCTTTGCAAGCAAAAGTAACCTCACGAAGGTCCAGACTGTTCAAAACAAGGTCCTCCGTCAGTTTATGAGGTCCCCCTGGTTCGTTAAGAGGAAAGATATCCACAAAGCAGTGGGCATCCCTTCTGTTTCTCATTTTGTCATAAAACAAGCTAGAAAGTTCTACAGTACCCTTGAAACCCACCCCAACCCCCTAATTCAAGATCAGGCTCGGTACATCAACCCCCCTGACACCAAGTATAAATACCCCGCGGGATGTTGCTTCATCGATTTCGACACGCTCAATACCAAAAACAATCCGCTGTCTAACCCGCAGCTCTCGCTCTAATTTTGGCTTATTATGCTCTGCTCCCCCTTGCTTCTATTTAATTAAATAATTAAAAAAAAAACTAGCTTCCAAGCAACTCAAACAACTCACGTGACCCTATAAAGGTTTTTTCCCTTCGCACGTTCTTGCCGCCCATTCCATTGCCTTCCCAGCTTTGCCCTTATAGCCCTGGTCTAATGGTAGACCTCTCGTTTTTTTTCTTTTTGTTCCCAAGCATTGTCACAAATTGGACTTTCCGTTTTACTCTCAGGATTTCCTAAAGTGGCTTCTGCTCGGCACCTGTTAAAAATTAATACCACCACCACCACCACGAATTTCGTTAAGGCTTGAAGTTACGATGTACACTACGGAACAGTATGTTGAAATGGTGTTGTTTTACGGACAATGTAATCGCAATGGGACTGAAGCTGCTAGACAATACGCAATCAAGTTTCCGTATGATACCAAACCATCGACACGCACGGCTTTAGATGTTGAAAAGCGTTTACGAGAAACGGGTTGCGTAAGCAAAACGCAATAGAGCCAGCACTTCGAAAATATTAATCACAGACGAAGAGATTTTGGGATATGCTCTTGCCTATCCGCAGTCAAGTCTTACAGACATTAGCAAAGCAAGTGCTTGCTCAAGAACACACGTATGGAGAGTTTTAAATGCACATGGTGCTTATCCTTATCGACCACAATTGGTGCAAGCGTTTTTGGCTGGAGACAATGATAGAAGGTTCGATTTTAGTAACTTTATAATGAATAAGTTAGAAACGGATCCGTCGTTTTTGGATAACATTGTATGGACAGACGAATGTACGTTCTCAAGAACTGCTGTTATCAATAGCCAAAATACTCGTTTTTGGGCTATGCAGAATCCGCATATCCAACGATCCAGTAAGCATCAGGTGCGATGGTCTGTTTGGTGCGGCATTTGGAAAGGAACGTTAGTGGGACCCTCCTTTTTCGATGGCACGTTAACCGCTGAAAAGTATAACGATATATTACGCGGATATTTTTTTGACTTTCTATAATCACGTTTCGTTTGCAGATCTTAGTAAAATTTGGTTTCAGCATGACGGGGCACCGGCACATAAACCAGCAACTACCAGAGAACTTCTACGTAGTATGTTTAATAATAATATCATTGGATATGGAGGTCTTTTGGAATGACCCCCTCGATCCCCAGATCTCAGTCCTCTTGATTTTTTCCTCTGGGGCTTTTTAAAAAGTAAAGTCTACGAGGTAGATTCATTAAGCAAAATCGATTTGCAGAACCGCATTTTATGCGCAGCGAAATGTGTCACTCCAGTAATGCTTCAAAACGTACAATCAGAATTCTTATCACGCATTCAACTATGTTTTTTAGTAGAAGGAAAACATTTTGTGCAGCTATTATAATCGATTAAAACAAATGATATTCATTTCTAACACATTGTTTTCGAAGATTTTGTTTATATTTTTATTTTGATTTGCAAGAAAACAATGTAAATTTCTGTGTTTAATTTTGTATAGTTCTTACCAGGAAAGTACTCGACTTAAGTAATAATGAAAAAAGTTAAAAATGGTACCATTCGAAAGAGCATACTGAGACATGTCTTTGACCCAAAGATCAAGTGCCCTCGTCCCCTCGTTTTCGAGATGAGGGGTCTTAAAGTCAGCTGAAAAGTAGTCAAATTTGAAGACTTGGCAAGAAATTGAAGCTAGCTCCCTATTCTCCCTTCCGCTGTTGCTTATGGGCGATTCTCTGTAAACTCGTCATTTTTCACACGAAATCTGTCTGGGCATGGTTTTTTGAAATGTCCGTATATTTTACTATTGCTCAGAAAATGAATCTATTACTTTGGTTTGAAAGAGGGCCAATTGAAGCTTGTGTTTTTCTGACAAATTGTGATAGGGGGTAAGTCCCCCGCCTGGTATAACTAGGCAGGGGACAGTGCCAGGTGACTGTGTTTTTGCTCTTTGTTGCGTAATATCTGCAAAACTATTGGAGCATAATTAGTTACGAGACTACCTATAAATTTAGGCACAAATCGTGGACATAATAACTAATATGTTTCATAATTAAACTAATTGAAATTAATAAAATCACTTCCCAGAGGACTGTTTTCGTAACGATCCTGATGGCAACTTTCATCACAAATGTGGCTCTCAAACTAAACTAAGTATCGTTTCAGCACCGTTCTCGGCAATTTCAGCAAATTCACACTGATTGCTTTAAACTTCATGTCAAAAAGAATTTGCAAAAGTAATAGATTTTTCGTATTACAGCTTTGAAAATGTTGCAGGGGACTGTTTGGAAAAACTCTGGACAGAATTTACATGACAATTTTAAGTTTTAGAAATACGTAATTATACCTTATTTCATAAGAAATATATAGCTTCATTATTCTATTTTTAGATATTAGTTGCCAAATTTATGTAGTGTTAATAGATTTTTTGAAATACTATCTTTAACAGTTAAACTATGGGTTTGGGACAGTCAGGGGACTGTGTTTTTGGCGCTTAGATAATTTCTAGAAAAAAAAAAATTAAATTGTTATCACTCCAAATACAATTGGGCCACAAAGTATTAATGCTTTACTTGTATTAAAGCGATAATTACTTTATTACACTTTATTATTTTTAAAATACTCAGTCCGGACAGCAAATTACCAGTTTACAGAGAATCGCCCTTAACATCGCATCATTTCCATGTTTGGTCATTCGCAAAGGAAAGTAAAAGATGTTTTACGTTCACCCTTTACTTTTATGAGCTAAAATAAAGAAGGCTAATCAAGACTATGATGTGGAAAGCAGAGAGCTTTATCCGGAGGAACGAAAACTTTACAAAGAAGTTAAAGTTTTATCTTTTTACGATTGATAACAATACAGTTTAGAATTTTAGTTATTTTAAGTTTTTTTACTGAACTTAGTTGTATGTGTTAATTATTATAAGTTAAAATATATTGCACGTGTTTCTAAATAAATAATTCGGGATAATTAAATAAGTATGAAAAGCAGCTAATATGAGCTCATGTACAAAAAATGAAATAAATAATCTTTGGGGTAGAAATTAAATTGTCATGGATTATGATATCAGTTCTTATTTCAAAAAAAAATCGATACAAGAAGTTTCACTATCTGCCAACGCTTAGCAAAAACATTTATTTTTTTAAAATTGAAATCGAGAAAAAATAAATAATTTTAAAAAGAAAACGAATTAGTACATATCAATAGCCGCAAAATTATATCCACGTCGGAAATTACATCAAGGGTAGAGGGAAATAATTATTTTCATTCTTGAAATATAATAGAGTCGGCATTCATTGTAAAAAACCCTGCCGTTCAAACAAATTGGTCACTGTAGCGAAAAGTCTCTGTAACGTAAATGTAAAACATATTGCATGTTAATTTCATACTGTTTAAAAACACTAGAATACCTTTTACTAGTTCTGCTATATGTTCAACGGGTAGGAAAAGACTAACAAAATTGTAAATCAATACAAGTTTTAGCTTACTTTTCTGTAAAAGTAGAAAATAGGTGAAAAAAAATCATGAAAGAAAGCCTGATGCACTGAAAAAAAAAAAAAAAAAAAAAGACGCTTAAAACAATTGAATCGAAAAAGCACTACTTAATAAAAAAATAATTAAATACACAGAGAGAAATTTAAAATAGAAAAGTTGGGTTTTGAGCTGCGGAAACTGTGTACCTGTCAGGCTGTCTATTGGTCAGTTTTTTTGACCCCCCCCCCCCCGTCCCGCAATAACTTTTGAGTGCATAGTCCGATTCGATTTTTTTTTTTTTTTTGATCGAAAGATCTCAGTGAGGACAACGCACTCCCATATTCGATTTTTTGATTTGAACAATATTTCATTCAATTTCGAATTTCCGATTTTTTTTGCCTGTCCTCACTTATAACTTTTGAGGGAACAAGTTCGATTCGAGCGAATAATTTTTTTTTTCGAAATATCTCCCAGAAACACCTCATTCTTGTTTGATTTTTTTTTATTTGAACGCATTTTAATTAAATTTTGAGCATTTTTTTTTTTGAAAGAGCATTCTTACATACCCAGTGATGCAATTGACAAAAATGTTTAGGAGAACTCACTTTGAGTTATAGGGGACCCACCAAAAGAAAAGTGGTTTGAAAAAATTTATATTTGCAAATTTTACAATTAAAAACTCTAAATATACCCCCCCCCCATACTACAGAATTTTACGAACACTTAAAAAAAATAATTTATAAAAAAACAGGAGGTTCAGTTGTCACCTCCTGGGCCCCTTAAACAAGGGACCTGCTTTAATCGCAAATAGTAAGATAAAATTTAATTTTGATGTGTTGTTTAAAATTGTTTTTTCTCTTTAAAAAGCTCCCTGCTTTCCATGTCATAGGCTTGAGAGTAGCTTTTTGCTTTAACTCGTACAGGTAAAGTAAAATATTATTGTAAAGCCGTCTTTCAAAAGCTTTGCAGATGACCAAAAATGGGAATTAAGTTTCCCTATTGGGCGCAAATATGTAATCGCACCGCGGCTTCCAGTTTCATTATAACCCGCTAAAATTGGCGATTTTTCAAAAAAAATTAGCTGACTTTAGGACCTTATATTTCGATAACGGGGCGCGAGGGCAAAAACGTCCAGAAACATGTTTTACAATGCTCTTTCGATTGGTACTCATTAAAAAAAAATTCATTATTCCATGATCGAGTACTTTCCTGGTTAGAACTCACATATTTCGTGTGTTTAATATCTTTGTATAAAATTGTATAATAATTTACCTTGTCTTGTTATGTTTTGTAGTCTTGTAGCATCTGTATTTATTTTTGACTAGCGGTACCCGCACGGCTTTGCCCGTGGTATAAAATTAAAAGTTCATTTGTAAAATAATTGATATAGCAGAAAAAATGCTCTATTTTAGTTTTATTCAACTATAATTCCTTCAAAGTGATATAAAGATCTAATATGGACTCCACACTACTTAATTTTACGTGTAAATTTCTTAGTAGATGCCTTAAGTGCTAAAATAGTGCTTGGAGTGAGCAAGATAACAATTCAAACATTTGTATCCCTAGTTTGCTACGAAACAATGCAAAAAAATGTTTTACAATGATTTATCTCCTAAATATCATCGATTTTAACATCATTCAGTGAATTTTTCGCAAAATATCGCCAACAGCGCCAAATTGAACCTAAATAAAAAAAAAAAAAAATTTTCGCCAATTGGCGTCAAATACTTGGCGATCAAAAGCTTGGCGATATATCGCCAAGTGGTCGCGCCAATTCATATCACTTTTGTTAACCAATTCATATCACCTTGCATTGAAAACACTGATTTACCCGACAAATGGGGTAAAACACCCCCTTGGAACATTCGAATGCAACCCCAAGGGAGATGGACAAAAATAAGCCAAAAGAGAAAATAAGAACAATTTTGTTGATAACAGGAACCAACAGAAATCTTACCAAAGTTTAAGAGAAGAAGAAAGTTTTCTTTCCTAGCTTAAAAAACAAAACAATACATTTTCCGAAATGAAACACTTTAAAAAAACGATGCAATATCGCAATTGATACGATATTTCGTTAATCTGTGCTTTAGGTACCCTTTTCTCGCTAAATGAACGATAGGCGCGCCAAGCGTGGTAACCCTAGCTATTTGGCGTAGTTGACTTTTTGAAAACGCGCCAAGCAGGGTCCCAAAGCATCTTCACCGCTTCACCGGGAAAAAGACATGGTTGCCAGAGAATTGGAACAAAAAAAAACTACGCCTCCTCTAAAAAAAATATTACAAAATACTACTGTTTCCAAACGTTGCCAAAATCAATGTTGCTGAAATGCAAAATCTATGAAAATGAAAAAAAAAAAAAAAAATCCGCCAAATCTTTTAATTAAGTCATTAGTGTATTGGAAACAGGGTTGCCAGAAACATACTACGCTCCTTATTTGGGCCGAAAAAATACTACCGTAGAATCAAAAATACTACGTCTGGCCGTAGCCTACGAAGATAGACGCTGGCAACCCTGGAAAAAGAAAGAAACAAAAATAAGTATGAACACGTAACCATAGTAACAACATGAAAAATTGATTTCCGTTGATAAAATAATTCATTTTATCTCTCTTTTCAAACAAATTTTATTCTAAAGTTCAACCATTTTAGAATCGTTTGGCTTGCTTTACTGAAGGTAAGCCTTGAATTTCGGGATTCTAAAAACAATTGTTACAGCTCTCCTGATGATCGTAGAAACTTCGAAAAAACTTCATTTTGTGCAAAAAATTCCAAGCTTTCGAATGACATAAGACTTGAAAATGTGTGTGAAATATTTCTTCCCTATTTTATAGAATTTTCGCTAAGAATTCGAATAGAAAAAGAACGAAATGGAATTTTCGAAAAATCGCTTAGAGGTGCAAAACTACATGCTACAAACTAATTTTGTACCAAGTGGCATGAAAATCGACCGAACGGTTTTGGCGCTACGCGCGTAACAGACAGACAGAACCACCTTCAGCTTTATTATTAGTAGAGAATACAATGAGAAGCGAATGTTTTCTGACATGGACGAAACAAATTTCATTATCGTACCTAATCTAAAAGCTCGTTATTCCTCTGGCAGGGCGAAAATTTTCTTTTGTCAATTTGTTTACGGGCCCTGCGCATTTAAAACTCGAATATCTCTGCGAATTTTGATCGCACAAATGTCATTTTTTTGTGTTAGTACTATTTTTCAATTGAGATTCTTTCCCTAAATATAAGTTTGGGGACCCGGAGTCCCTATAAAAATTTAGATTTTTTTTGTAAAAATTTTTTTACAAAAAATGTATTTTTTCTGTAAATTTTTTGTAAAATTTTTTTTTTACATTTCGCCTCAAAGGACTCAACTGTTCTGTTAAGACAAAGAAAAGAGTATGACATTGGCAAAAAAAATATTTCAATATGTTGTTGGCAGAGGAAGTTATGACCGTTTGAATATCGGTAAAATATGACATTTTTCATTTTTCGGCCTTACGCAACTAAAAGCACGTTGAACTTTCCTCGGTTATTTATACATTATTTTAAACACTGGTTTTTCAAACGACACTACTTTTGCCGTGCCAACTGAAATGTACAAACTGTTTTGGGACCTCAAAAACGCTAAAAAACGTCAAAAATGCCTTGTTTTGAGGGCCTTCACTGACCTTACGGCAACAACTTACCACAAATTTAACATTCATTTTGTAAAGTTTTAACCTTCTATATTCCATATACAAAAAGAAAATTGGAGTTAAACAGTTCCTGGTAAGAGTTTTGGCTCACGGCAACTTCCATGTCTTGAAAATCCGCTTAATTTTTGATGCCGCACCTTCATCTTTAGGGATCCATAAAAACTAAACAACTCAACTTTAGAGCAAAACATTCTGGATTTGATCTTTCAATAAGGCAATAAACATTTGGTAATTTTTGGGAGAAAATCTGAGAGGTCATGAATCACAGGCGTGACACTCTCTCAGATTCTTGCTGATAAAGATACTCAGAAAATAAAATTAATAGGGTATTTCAAATACACATCAGTAACATTTTTCTTTTTTTGAAATTAGGGGCATGGTCAAGGTGAACATTTACCCCCATTTTAGGAAGGGTTGTCTCTGGGCGTTACCGATGTGATGAGAATGCTACCGATCTAACAAATATTACAGATTTCACACTTAATTTAGTGTACAAAAGTAAACACTTTCACTACCTTTTATGTTTTAAAAGAAAATAATTATTACTTAGAATATAATAATATTTAAATAGCCTGAACGCTTTCTGTTTCATAAATAAAACTAGACACTTATTAAAAATTAGTTAAAGTTTATATAGGTGCGACAAAGTTTTTTCTAACAGATAAATAGGTTAATAGTTAAAAAATCAAAATAGAATAAAATTCTTCACACAATCTTAAAAAAAAAAACGAAATTAATTTAAGACAGTCAGAGTTTGGCGGGGGGAGGGAGATTTGCACTAAACTGTTTGTAAGTTTTCCATTTTAAAACAAAATTATATTTTTGGGTGCAGTAGTTACGAAAAAGGCCTGAATATTGTTGTAAGAGAAAAGAGGGTGAAAAATGGCAATAATTTTGTTTGAAAACTCAAATTTTGCGGAAAAATTAATGTTTTTGAAGCATTAAAAAAAATAAATAAACAGCTTACAATAATGGGAAAATTTGGCAGGGTAAACGATGCACTTGATATTATCTTTGTACTTTAAAATTCAACTCAACAAACTCATAACACGAAGAAAGAATCGCAAAGAACATCGGGATGAATAATACGATAGCTGAACATCCCTAATTAAAGATTTGAAAATAAAAATAAAAAAAACTCATTATGTCCATGGCAATAGGTTTCTTTTCCATTATGCAAAAATAGATTGAAAAATTAATTTATTTTGTGTCTTAATTTCCGCTGCCGATATGACACTTCATTTGGTAAAAACGGAAAAATGAAGATTGAACAAATCTTACCTGTAGTTCAATGCAACCGAAATGAAAATTTTCTATCGGAACTGAAACATCACATATTAGAGCTTCACCCAGCGTAATTTTTTGGCGCCAAAAAACGTTTTGTCTAAATTTTATCATTCCGGAAGTTGACTCACTCGTCATGTTATGAAAACTTGTGACAAGAAAAAATTGCTTCTTTTATTGATCCAAATTCATTTTATCTTTAACACAAGAGTTAATCGTCATAGATGAACATAAAACACGTCATTTCCTTTTGTATTTGTTTCTGCTGCGATGTTTTATAATCCACATTATTTTTTTGAACTTTGAGATTCGAATGTGTGACGCGCTGCCGACATGACATTGAAGCAATAAAAAGAGTTCTACTGTCACGAATTAAAGCAAAATCTAAAAAAATTGTTATGGATTGTATGTGCGATAAAGTTTACAGTATGAAAATAGAAACGGTTTCGGTTTTTATTTGGAAGTACTTGGGAAATTCATTTGTGACTTAAATTAGCACTTTTCTTGATATTTACCCTTACATCGTTATAAATGATACCTAAGGAAAATGTTACTGCATGTGTGTGTTATACTGTAACAAATGACACAAAATGTAGAAAGCTTTATCTAACAATGGTGGACGCAGCGTTTTTTTTTTTTTTTTTTTTTTTTTTTTTTTTTTTTTTTCCCTGCCATTTTTTGTCAAATATTCTTCTGATGTTTTCTAACAGATATTAGAACTAGATTTCGTGTAATGCATCGATACTTGAATGCTTTGTTCTTCACTTTTAAGGGTATTTTCCTTTATCACATACGTAACAGATTGTTTTGAAGATTAATTTTTGCTTCAACTAAAAAGGGTAGCTGCACTTAAAAAAATATAATGGAAATGTTAACAGTAACTTTTATGTAGTTGACCTATGAAATACATTTTGTTTTTTGTTTTTTTTTCATCAATGTTTCGCTAAGACTTTAAATTCAGCGGTGTTTCTATGATATGAACAGTTTATATACCATGTATCCTAGATATTACAGAAATTTATGAAAATTTGTGTTAAAAATTGTTGTTTGGTTTCTTATCTACTGAAAACTGAGATCACATTTCATCTTATAAAGAAAAATCAAAACTTTTGTAAAATTGTAAAAGATTTCTTATGAGAAATATTTGTCTGTCAAATAAAATGATCTTCATTTTTGCTAATTAGATATCGACTTATCACGAGCCAGTTATATTCCTTTTATCCCTTATAACAGACATAATGGTAATTCTAATATTTCTCTGCTATAAAAGCAGTGAAATAAAAATAAATGTTCTTTACTTTTGCAGTTAATTTATTTTCCTGGTTTTCTAAAATGTATTTCAATTCAGCTCTGGATATTCTCGGATCGTCTTTAGGCATATTCGACAAAAAAAGCAGCTGAAGTATTGAAATGAAAATTCCAAGTCCTCCTGGAAAACAAAATGAACTTTATAAAAATTTATCGTTGTCATACAACTTGCAATTTTATTGCATAGTACACCTTTGATGTAGATTGTTTTAATTCAATGTAAATAATATTTCGAATTGCGCTAAGTTAATGTTGGAAATAGGAAATTAATATGATGGAAGTAATATCGTATATTAATTTCAAAAAAAAGCGTATATATAATACATATATTAATTGCTCAAAAAATAACAATTTTCAACATTTTCGCAAGCAGCCAAATGTTTTGAGTACAGTCGTAAATTGAACCTAATGTTTTTTCTCTCTTTCTCTCTCTATCTTTTAAATAGGATTTTCAACCAATTTGTGTGTGGATGTTTCGTTCCAGAGGGTATTCTATAGAACTTGAGAATTTGAGCAACTATCTTTGGGGTAGATGGGTGCGCCTGGCTTGCCCATTTATGTCTTAAATATACTGATAATTTTTATTCATATATATATATATATATATATATATATATATATATATATATATATATATATATATATATATATATATATATATATATATATATACAGGGTGTTTCAGAATTCGACGGCAAAAATTTAAGGGGAGATACTACACACCAGGACAAATAATATGACATTAAAAAGTGGGGGTCCAAAATGATTTCCGACGGAGATAGGGGCGGTTAAAGTTTAGGGTCAAAATTTTCAATAATTTATAAAACACGGAAAAATCGATGGATTCTTTCGCCGTTTTTACTAAAAATATTCCTAATAGATGTTCTTTCTTGAAAAAAATTGATGAAGATTAATTTCAAAAAATGTCGACAGAGGGCGCTTTAGACTTTGGAGCTAAAAACAACTACTTTTTACCGGTTTCTTTTGTATTTTCGTAACAGATTCCGAAAGTTTAAACTCAAACTTAAGTTTTGAGCCCAAAATATCAACTTATTTCGGGTATTAAGTTGTGAAAAACTAGGACCAAACGTAAAAAACCGTGTTTTTCTGGTTTGAAACTTGCCGTTTCGTGTAAAAAAAAATAATAATAAAATTATCTGGCGACACTAATAATGCAAAAATAAAATCAGATGCACACTTTCGAAACTTAAAAAAAAAATCCAACATTTTTTTCCAAAAAAAAAAAAAATGTTTTTTTTTTTTTTTTTTTTTTTTTTTACACGAAACGGCAAGTTTCAAACCAGAAAAACACGATTTTTTACGTTTGGTCCGAGCTTTTCGCTACTTAATACATGAAAGAAGTTGATATTTTGGGCTCAAA